>JALBYD010000057.1:0-77981 GCA_023212685.1 Pseudozyma pruni
ACCACAGAGAACACAAAGCACACCACCCGGCGCAACCCCCCCCCCCCCCCCCCCCCCCCCCCCCCCCCCCCCCCCCCCCCCCCCCCCCCCCCCCCCCCCCCCTCCCCCCCCACCTCACGGACCCCGCACCTGGATCTCCCCGCTCACACCAACCTTAGCTTCGATAGCCACTTCACCGCCCGAGCCAAAGCTGACCCACGTCAACGCGCCTCGTTGCAAACCCGGCGTGGGAAACGCAAACCTTGTCCCCTACCCTGGCTCCCCTCCGAACCACCTTTTAGCCGCGGCGTATGAAAACAGGGTTGCAGCGGGAAACTCGTCTACGCGCCCTTCGTTCGGCAGAGACGTGGTGCCGCCCTCTTCAGGAAGTGTACGTGGGAAAAACAAAGGTCGGGTTTGAATGCATACGAGGTTAGCCGACCCGAAAAAGAACAATCCTTAAGCGACAGTGGTAGCGCGGCTTTGCAGGGTGGGCTTTTTTTTGCCACCGCGCACAACGGGATGGGTGCGGAAGAGCAAATGCCGCCCACCTTCCCCCCTCTCGGGTGATCCCCTCGCTCGCGTGCCTGAACTGAGGTCTTTTCTCTGCACGTTTTCCACTCGTTTCTGTCCCGAAAGCGAAGTGCGTTCCCGTGGTGCATCCTCGCTTAAGGCAACGGGTGATTTTCTCAGTCCGAAACCTTAGACGCGCCAAGAAGAACAGTTGCACCCATTCACCGCACGGACGGGACTCGTTCGACCCATTCATCGACGTGCGAACAGCCGGCAGGCTGAGAACGAGGTAGAGGGTGAAAGATGAGGTTATGCGGCTCTGAGTTTGGAAAAAGGAGACGCAGCAGGGTGGGTGGTCGGACGTCGCCTAGCCCACCTCCACCGTTGATCTCCGGCATGTGTGATGGGCAGGATCAGGTCATCTTGTCCACCAACCAGCCGACCCCATCGAGACCATTCTCTCGTACCACTAATGAGCACCCTTCACTCGTGCGTCTCGAGAAGAAGTGATCATTCGCCAGCCCACAACCTAACTCCTCCTCCTCGCCCCGCCAGCCCCGGGCGTGCTCACCCCCTCCCTATCCCTCCGGCTCAAACTGCTCTCCGGCATGCCCGCCGGCTTCTCCACCGCATCAATCTCCACCTTGGCCTCCTTCCAGTTGTCCAGATTCGTCTGTGCAAACTCGCGATGCATTCTCGCAAATTCCAGCATCATCTCCTTCAAATCGCTCACCTTCTGCCTCTGAAACCTGTCTAGATCCGCCTGAATCGCCTGCGTTGCGTAGTGGAGATCGTTCGAGGTGAGCGATAGACCTTCTTCGAGGAAAGAGATTTCCTCGCGGAGTTTCGAGATGGTGTTGCGTCGGGAGGCGTCTCGGTCGACGTCCATGACGGACTGGAAGGTGTGTGTGATCGCGCCCAGCAGGCCGTAGCCCGTGGAGCGGGAGGAGGAGCGTTTGGAGGGTGAGGAGGCGGGTGATGTCGCACGTGATCTGACGCTGTCAGCTTCGGTTGAGGATCGAGCGCCTGCCTCGCCATTGGTGGACTTTGACACGTTGCTGCCGCCATCCGCGCCGGTGCCTTCCTCACCACTTCGCCCGTAGACAGATGCAGACGGTCGGAACCCTGACCCCACGCCATCGCGGATACCGTTCGCATCGAGTCCACCGCCAGTCACCCGTCCACCGCTGAGCAGCCCCGCCCCTCCTCGCTCCAACGCCTCGTCCAACCGCTTAGCCTCGTTCTCCACCCTCTCGAGCTCTTCCAGCTGCGTCTTCTTCGCCTCAAGCGCATCCTGCGCCAGCTCGTACTGCAGATGCTTGAGATGCCGCCACTTCAACAGCTTCTGCAGGATGGCCGCGAATTGGGTGTACTCGTGCAGGGGCTCGGTGAACTTCTCTTCCCACTGCTTGAGCATCTGACCTGTTGCGATGTAGGCAGCGTCGGCAGCCTGACCTGTTCGCTCGATCGCGGTTGCCAGCTGGCCGGACTCGGTGAGGGAAAAGCCGTTGAGGATGGCACCGAGCTCGGCGTAGTCGGTCGAGGCTTCGGTCCAGCGACGCATGAGACGGCGGTTGACTTTCTCCATGCTGCCGGAGAGGTGGTTAGCGAAACGGTTGGTGAAGGCTTCCGAGTCGATGAACCGTTGATTTGGATGTCGAAGCGACGAGACTGAGGAGGGCAGGGGCAAGTGAGCATATGCTGGGCTGGCATGTGGATCAGCAGGGTTCTGTACGGGAGCACGAAGGTTGTTCTTGGGCAGGTGAACGAGGGGAGGCGATGCAGTGATCTCGTTCCAGTGGAAGCGTCCGTCCAAGAACTTTTGAAGGACTTCATCTCCGCGAAGCTGGGGATGGTTATCGCACCGACGCAGAAAGCTCTGAAGCATGCGCTTTCGACGCGCGATGATGGTAGCGTCTTCCTTGGCTTTGCTCTGCTTGGCCGCATAGTCGCCGAGCGTGTGCTTGGATGGAATCGGCGCAATGATGATCGTGGGGTGCAAACGAACGAGAGCTTCGCGTAACGCTTCGAACTCCGAGTATCGCCTCTTGGCTTCGGTGGTGCCGTTGCGAATGACATAGACGATAAAAGAAGAGCCGCCGTCTCCTGACTTTTGCGCATCTACGATCTCGATGATGGAAGGTGGGGAAGCAAAAGTAGCACGCTGGGCTGCCGAAGGCGAGGATGTTGCATCCGTGCTGGACGATGGATTGGCGGCAGAATCGACCTGAGCACGAGAAGAGGAGCCGGTCCAGCCTTGGTCATCGTCATCCTCCTGCACGCGGTCAAGGGCATTAGCGTTGCTCGAGCCATTGTGTAATGATGACTGTGAGGAGGAAGCGGATGCTTGATTGGCTTGGGATGGCTTGGATGCACTACCCTCGTCGTCGGGGATCTCGAAGGGGTTCATATCGTCGTTATGCCCTGAGCTCATCTTGAAGTAGCTGTCGAGATGCTGAGAGCTGCCTTCGGTTGCGTTGCCAAATTGTCGTCCCTGATGCCTGGATATACTTTGAGGAAGTAGATCGCAGAAGTTGCGCTGTCAAACGCAAAGTGGTCGATGAGTTCGCACGACACGACTGCTGACAATGTCGACTGAACAGTGAGTCTCGGTGATGACAGATCCCACGCTACGATCAATGGCGATGGAGATGGAGCCACTGTGAAGGGCAGACGATGATGGTGGAAGCTGAGTTGTTGGCGATGGCCCCTTTGCGTGGTGACTGCACAGCCGATATGTGCCAACTTTCTCTGTCTGTGCGCCACGATGAGAGACTGCTCAAGTGCTGCTTCGACAGGCGCCACTCCACATCCAAATTCCAATAAAGCGGGCTCGAGCCAGTTTTGAATTTCGTGCGATACAGCCAAAATCCGCTTTGGACCCTTTCCTGTGCCTCTTCCAGCTCATCCTGGCTCGTGCTTGCACTCCGCTCACTCCTCGCCATCATCCTACCCTCCCACCTGTCAAGAGACTATCGAGCGTCTCGTGGCGAATCGTCGACATTGACATGGCCATGCTGTCCACTTCGTCGCCGGTGAGCGCCAAGTCGATCGTCTTCCTCCTCGGCTTGCTCTACCTTCAAGCTGGCTCGGCTGGGGCGGCCATCTCAACATCGGCTGGCTTCCCACAGGATCTCTTCGCCAAGCCCGCTTTTCAGGTCAACTCTGGTCGCACAGGCAATCATGCAACGACGCTGCCTATCAAACGTGGCGATGCGATCAAGATCTTAGAGCGACAGGAAGCATCTTCCTCCTCCTCCTCGTCGACCTCGTCTGAGTCGATTAGGTCGCCGCAGACGAGCGACATTCTGTCGCTGGCAGTAGCCGATCGCACAAGCTCTGGCTCGAGCAGCCAACATAATGACTCTCGAGGTCCACTTCTCTGGACGCTGCAGAGATCCTCGCCGGACGACTCCCAACTCTGCTCCATCCCCGATTTCACACACGCACCTGCTGACGCGCATTCAACCGACCACCGCACGTCCTCCTTCGCCAATTCTCCTCGATCTCGACAGGAGCTCATCCGCCATGCACAGTCACTGCTCGACCCGCTGAAGAAGGTATGCCTCTATCACACCACCGACTGGTTCACGTACAGCTTCTGCCACGGCCGCGAGATCCGCCAGTTCAGGCGTCTCGGTCCACAGACTGCTGCGCAGAAGGCGTTCAAAGCTGCTGGCGGCGGCGAAGCGGGCAAGAAGGCAGCGATCGAAGCGGCCGATCACGTCAACAGGCTTCATCATCCTGTTGCCGATCCGGAGTATCCGGCGTTCATCCTGGGCCGATGGACGCATCAGAGCGAGGACATTGTGGGGGATGATCAGAGCCATCAACGACAACAACAGCAGCCTGTCACTGACGAGACTGTGGAGCAATCGACCGATGTAACGACGTCGTCGAACCGTGGCATATCCTCGATCAATTCAGCTGGTCTCGATTTGGTCGAAGAGGTCCAGTTCGGCGACTGGGACGAAGACGAACTCTTCGCGGCCGAAGCTCGCGCCCTATCCCACTTCGAAGACGCCTCGAGCAACACAGCCGTCGAAAGCAGCCCAGATGCATCCACTGCAAATGCTCACGAATCCCACCGCCACCGCTACCTCACCCAGCGATGGACCAACGGCACCATGTGCGATATGAACCACCAGCCACGCACCGTCGAGGTGCAGTACCACTGTTCCAACCGCCCCCCGCACGAGGACCGTATCGTCATGTTCAAGGAGACGACCATCTGCAACTACGTGCTTGTCATTGAGACGCCTCGCCTCTGCGCTGATTCGGCGTTCGGGAGCGAGAAGGAGGAAGTGCCGTTCCAGATCCAATGTCACAAGGTGGTGAGGGACGACTATGCCGGTGCGACGGTGGGCGATCCAGAGAGGGTGCAGGTGCCGCTTTCGGAAATCGACGGCGCTGCAGCGGCCGGTCGATCGAACGAAGGAGCACACAATCCAAAGAAGGATGTTCTGACTGGTCAAGCGGGGGCAACTTCGTCGAACCAGGAAGGAGGGGAAGGAGAGGCGACGAGTACGTCACACACCTACGGCGATCCGTCACGCTTCACCTCGGTCCACGACGACTACTACGACGAAGCCCTCGGCGATCACGGTGCCCTCTACCACCAATACCACCACCATCCCCACCACCACGAGGCTGACCTTGACGAAGCCGAGATCCTCGTCGAGATCGGTCTAGACGACGACGGCCATCTGCTAGTCAACAAGGTGTCCGACACACCGGTCGAGGCCGGGAGACGTCGGGAGAGCGGCAAAAAGCGCAGTGACGATGATGAGACTCCGATGGAGATCCAGCTGGACATGGACGACTTTATGTCCGTCCTGCGTGGAGAGGAGGGCGGGAGTTTGGAGAAGAAGGTCGCAGAGAAGATCGCGGAGGTGCTCAACCGGCAGATGGAGCACGAGCACGAGGATGGCAAGGGAGAGGGTGGGGAGAGGGGCAAGGTGCAGACGCCGGAGGATGTGGCAAAGATGTATCAGCGTCTGATGGCCGCGGTCAGCGGGAGTGGAGAAGAGGCAGGGGAGAAGAAAGGAGGCAGGAAGGGGAGTAGGCAGCAATCACCGCCAGTGATGAAGATGGAAAAGGTGGGCGATAGTCTGTCGGAGCGCGCGAAGAGGTTGTATGACGCCAGGAAGAGGGAGCGAGGGGAGGATGAGGAGGGGGAGGAGAGAGGTGGAGGCAGAGCACCACCGATCCAAGAGCATCTGGAGTTGTAGCTAACCGCAAGTATTGTTGTGTGTCGATGACAAGGTGGCTGTGCGGTTGAAGCGGGTGATCCGGCTGCTGAGTTTGCGTGACTGTGGCGTATATGAATGGTGTTCTGCTTGCAAGCGTGCATGGGATCGTTATCTACAAAGACGTCAAATCGTCGTGGCTGGGTCGGCATGGTGCCTACCAACTTTTTACCCTCCTCCTCGCATCTACACGTACCTGCCAAAGAACGGAATCAAGCTCTGCGCAATCGTAAAGCTAAACACCAGCTTGGGTCCCACCACCAATACCTTTGGCGTCAACCCCTTGAAAAACGCGCTGAAGCCTTCGTTCTTGATCATGTCCTTCATGATCGTCACACCTCCGACCTTGCTCTCGAAGTTGGCGTTCTGAATGCGCGTCTTGACGACGTCTAGCGGGGCCGCAACCGTAATACTTGCAACGGAACCACCGATGGAGGCGAAGAAGTTTTGGGTCCAGGTAGCTTCGTTGTAGTTCTTCAAGCCGAAGATGTATTCTTTGGTGAAAGCGGAGCCACCGAAAAGGGCGAAGGAGCCAGGAGCGTTTCGGGCGGCTGTCCAGCCCCAGCCGCGGTAGAGGTTGACGTTTTCATCCGCAAGAATGCGCAGGAAGCCTCTCGAACGGAAGGCTTCCGGGTTGGTCTGTCGCTTGATCTTCAACACGTCCAACGGCAGCAGTACGATCTCTCCGATACCAGTCAGCGAGCCTGCCGTAGCCGACATGATGGATTTGCCCGCACGTTCACCAAACACCGATTCGAACTGCTTCTTGTGATGAGCGGTGAGGTAGTCGTTGAAGTACGGTTGGCCACCAAACTTGTAGATTCGCTGAAGAACCTTGTAGCCCGCTGCGTAGCCAAGACCGGGGAAAAGAGAGACAAATTTGGTCGAGAGGTTGGCGGTGGCTTTGTCCTTAAAGACGACTTGAACCATGGAGAGACCAGAGACCTTGTTGGACATGAGTCGTTTTGCGACCGTGTCGACCGGGTGGAAGACGAGCAGCTCGGCGATACCGGAGAGACCCGAGCCGAGGAGACGGGCCTGCGCGGACTCGCGCTTGCCGCCGGAGGGTGGTGGTGACATGGTTGCTCAAGGAGATGAAAGGATGGAGAGAAAGGGTATACTTCGAAGAGGTGAGAGATGAAGGAATGTGATAGAGTGACAGACTCGGAAGAACACCGAGTCAGCAAGCTGCCGAACGCACGTCCAACTTTTTCGCTTCACACTTTTTGTTTGAGAAGAAAAGGTCGAGTTTCCGCGTCGCTCACAGCGCTCCACAACCGGGTCAACCGCCCCAGCCCTCGATGATAATCATCCCAAAAGATCCCGATAAAGCGACATGGAAGGGTCCCTCTTCCAGCCAAACCCAAGCTTCAAGACCGGTCCGAGCAGCGCTTGGCTCGTGATAAAGATTCCCCTCCCTCGTCGCTAGGAGACACTTCACCGGATGGTGCTCCTTTCCACAATTTGTTAGCTGGTGGACTGTCACTGCTTTGTGAGGCCAGCATGTGTGGCACGGGCCTCCATGATTCTTCAGACACGGATAAGAAGACATGTCGAGGTACAAAGCGTGGGTCTGCGTGCTTGAGCTATCGATATCCTAGATCGGGCTCAACAAGTCACGTGATGCACAGTGCCTAGCGATTTTTTTGGACAGGCAGAACCGCGCTTTTTTGGTCCACAGCCAAGAGGGCAAATTTCTTCTTGAACCGCAACACACCTCTTTGCTCTCTCCCCACCATCTGCAAAAGTCGACCCTTCTCGATGCAACACAGCCAGCTCCCCTTCCGTTGACAGGCTGTTGACGCTGGGAGCGCACGCTTGTGTCTAGTATCAGCATGAGGCCGACTCTTGCAGAACATGTCGCAATCGTAAGTCTCACTACCACCGGCACATCTCCTCGACCTGGCGAATGGCTTCACAGCGGAAGAAGGCAAGGCAAGGCGGAAGGCTAGGATCACCACAAAATGATGACAACATCCCAATTCTCAGAGCCTCGTCACCTTAGGGACCTACCAATCCCACCGATGGGGCAAGGAGCTAGAGTGCTTTTTAGTCATAGTTACACTGATATTTTTTTTTGGTCGAGCTCGTTCGAAGGCGACTCAAGAGAGTCGAGAGAGAAGGAAAGGGTCGTCAGGGGAGGCAGATGTGTGCGAGACCATGATCCCTAAAGTTCGAGTGACTGACATCGATTTTCTTTTGCTCTGGCTTCCGGCGCTTTAGGGTTCAAGGTTCATCGCTATCAATGACAGTCCATTCCCACGTCCGCAAACCGCGCGTTGCACAGACAGCCCATGAGATGCAAAATGAAACCTAGCATTGAGACAAGAACAAACAGAACCAAATGATATCGCCCTCACACCTTCATGAACCTGAACAAGCTCCCCAACTTGACAAACCTTCTGCCGTTCTTGGCCAGGTACCTCTCCACCGTCCTATGCAGCGCCTCCAACTCCCTCCTGTTCACATCCAGCACCGCCACCACCTCGTCCTGCCACGCCTTGCCACTCGCCGTCACCGCCGCACCCCCTCCCGTCACCTTCTCCCTGATCCTCGTTGCGTCGAAGAGCGATTCGAGGTAGACGAGCTGGTCGTACAGCTGTTTGTCCTTGTAGCTCGGTTCCACGCGTCCTCTGCAGGTCGAGTTGGCCGGATTGTCGAGTAGGGCGGCTGATTTGGCGTCGTGGACGGCGAGGCAGCGTTTGGCGTAGACGCTCGCCATGCGGGTACGCGAGCCGCACGAAGCGTCGCTGCACTCGGTCCAGCCAGAGTAGTAGCGCTCGACGTAGCTCCGGATCGCCAGTTCGAGCTGGATCGAGACGGTGGCCAGCGGGAGCATGCGTTGGCAGGAAGGGTTGGTGCAGCGGATGCCCTTGGTCGAGATCGCGTTGCGGTCCTCCAATTGCGTATTGGTCGAATCACCGAGAGGCTTGATTGCGGCGATGGGGGTGCGGTGAGCAGGACCGAGGAAGGTGCTGCTCTCGCGGCAGGTGGGGCAGGTGAGCTTGAGTGGAGAGCAACGCGCGAAACGCACTTCGTCCGGAATCTGCGAGTCGAGCGTCGCAAACTCTCGATCGGCCCCAGCCGTGCTCGAGGACAGGGTGACGTTCGAGTACTTCGTCGCATCCAATCCCAGACACTCGGCGAGCCTCGATCGGTCCGTCCCCTCGATGCTCTCGCACAGCCTCTCCACCGGTGGCAGCAGCTGCAACGCGAGATAGTGCTCGTAGTCGATCTTAAGCTCGCTGTCTTTCCTCCTCAGCTCGTCCGGATGGTGCGCCCTCTCCGCCTGCGCCGTCTTGGTGCTCGAACTGCCATCCTCGCCCAAGCAGAAGATATACGGGATCACATCGCCCATCCTCGCGCTCCCACCTCGTGATTTCATCCGCAGGGCAACCTGCACGTGCGGTTGCGACTTGACGTCCGGATAGTCCTCCGGGTTCTTGCCGAGACGCTTGTAGATGATAAAGTCGTCCAGCGCCACTTGACCGGACTTGATCTTGGTCGACATGTCCGAGAGATACTCGTGGATGTGCTCGACGACCAGCTCGGTCGCCTGGCCTGAGAGGATCTGGTCCAGCACGTAGTTCGAGACGTTCTTGGACAACGCCGAGTACTCACGCCTCTTCATGTCCAGACCCTTGATCTCGGTACTGCGCTTTCCGTCTTCGTCGACCAGCACCGCGGCGTACTTTTTCTTCTGCAGCAGCAGCATGCGTTCGAACACGCCGTCAATGTCGATCTCCAGAAGACGGTAGCGTTCGTTGACGGATTTTTTGAATTCTTGACCGATGCGGAGAGCCTCGCGGTAGTCGGTGGCGTTGGTGTTGATCATCACACTGTCGGTGTCGCCGTAGATGACGTCGAGCAGCATCGACTCGGCGAGGTCTTTGGTGGCTGTGAGGATCTCTCGGCCTTTGAAGGTTGTCAAGGCGGCGAGGGGTCGGGCGTAGAAGCGCGAGTTTTCGAATCCGAGACAGCCGTACATCGAGTTGGCCGTGAGCTTGAGCGCCAGCTGCTTGATGTTCCACTGCATCAGTTGGGAGGGTGTGGCGGATTTGTCCTTCATGAGCGACTTGACTTGGCGACGGCGCGCGACGAGCTGGGCAATGATACGTGGGAGGACGCCCTGGTCGACATCGGACGAGGGGATGTCGGGGATCTTGTCTGCTTCTGCGGCCGCGTCACCTGCTGTCTCCCCCTCGGCGTTAGCAGAAGCGGCAGAGACGATAGCAGCAGCCATCTCCTCGTCCTCCAGGCCTTGGGTAGGCGGACGTTCGACGGTGGTGAAGTCAATGTTGAACTCCTGAATGATCGAAGGGTAAAGAGAATTGAAATCCATCACCAGAATGTACTTGTCCCAGAGACCGCGCTTGGGCTCAAAGACGAGACCACCCTTGAACTTGTCCTTCTTGCTGTTGACCGCGACCGCCGTGGACGCAGCCGCACCCCCTGCCTTTGCCTTTGCCTTCGCCTTGAGCTCAGCCGCCTGCTGAATCTGCTTCTTCTCCCACGCCGAGATCTTGTCGGGACAGATGTACTTCTGACGGTGGAAATCGTGCAGCAGAATGTACTCGTTTCGCTCGGCACGGCCTCCGTTGAGCGTCTTGTTCCAGCTGTTGCCCGCCAGGTTGGTGAGCTGCTTGGTCAGAGGCAGGATCTGCACCTTGGCAGCAATCGCCATCTGGAAGAACGTGTCAACCTCACAGTGACGGACGAACGTCATCAGACGCTCGGGAGATGGGGCGAGCGAGTCGAAGAACGAAGCCGTCTCTTCCGGGTCAATGTCCTCGCGCTGGATCTTGAGATGCGTGCCGCACATCTCGGTGAGCGACCAGGTGGTGGAGGTGATCATCGACTTTCCGTTGTCAGATGCCAGGTCGCAGACAAGACGGCCGGCGAGGATCTTGAGGTTCATGCCCTGTTTGAGCTTGGGCCATTTGGGACGGCGGAAGCGACCGACGCGCGACCAGTGGTCGGCGCGAAGGTCCTTCATGCGGTGAAGAAGCACGTCGAGCGAGACACCGTTGAACTCGTGGCCGACGATCACGTCTGGGTCGGCGTTGTGGATCTGAGCGAGGAGCGCGTTGAGCAGCATGCGTTCGTACTTGAGCGTGTGGATTTTGATCTTAGCCTTGCGCGCCTCCGCCTCGAAGCCGGGCGGGAACATGCTGCCAAGTGGGCGGACAGCGGTAAAGACAGAGCATGGGAGCTGTTCCGGCGGCGTAGGATCCTCAATCTGGTGGTCGGTCCAGGTTCGTGCGCTCACAGCGACGAGCTCCTGCTTGTTCTCCTTGTGGTTGACGACGGTGCGAACGGCGATGGACATGACCGTCAGAGGCGGCGTCTCGCGTGGCGAAGTCGTATCTACATCGGAGATGGGAGAGATGTCTTTGGGGTCGTCGACGGAGACTTCCATCTTACACCACGAGATGGGCGTCGAGCCCTCGGTCACGCCGGCATTGGAGATCTTGAGCCAGCTAGGACCGAAGATGCGTCGCTTGACGACCAGCAGCTCGAAGGGCGACGTGTTGGTGCCGAAAGTCTTGCTGAAGGTCCTGCCCTTGAAGTCGAACGGCAGCTGGGGCTCGTCGAACCCGTAGCGGATCTTCATGTAGTTGGACTCGGCAGGAACACCGGCCTGCTCGAAAGCGTACTTGCGGGTGACCCACTTGGAGAGGAAGCGCTTGATGCCGTGCTTGGCCGAGAGGTCTTCGAACTCGTCATAGATCTCGTCTTCGCCCACGGTGCGGTCCGTCTCGTGACCATTTTCGAGCTGTTTGCTGCGTGGCAGAAGGAAGACGCATCGCTCAATGCCGTTGACGGTCAAACAGCAGGACACGTAGCGACCAGAGACCTTGTCCTTGACCTTGCCGACGAGGTAGACGACGCCGTTCTCGCCCTCGAAATAGTCGAGCCAGTAGAAGAAGAGCGACTTGTCGTCTTCGAACGCAGTGACCTTGCCGGCAGAAGGGGTAGTGGTGCCTGCAGCCGTCTTGATACTTCCGTTACCAGTAGCAGGAGTTGGAGTGGCCTGCTCGACGTTCTTGTTGAGATCGTTGTGAATCTTTTGCCAGCTGCTCCTGCTGGCCGGCGTCTTACTGTCGACCTTCAGGGACGTCTTGGGTGTTGCTGAGGAAGACGATGCTGATGGCGTCTTGATGTCTTGCTTCACGTCATCCAGCTTGGTGGCACGAGGCGTCTCAACAATGCTCGGTTTAGGGCGCGATGCCTGTCCTCGGGCATCCACCGTCTTCGCTGGAAGCGAGCCGACCTCGACCCTTCGAACGGCCAGATCATCGTTCTCGTCATCGCTAAAAGCGAGGGCATCGTTGCTGAGACCAGCTGCACGTTTAGATGGATGACTGATGAAGACGTCGTTGTCAGTGTCTCCGAGACCGAGGCTGCCGATACGGCTGGGCAAGCCCTTGGGACCGCGAAGCTTCTTGTTGGACGTGAGCGGTTCGTCGTCGAGCTCAAAGACAGGATCCGAGCCGAGATTGGGACCCCACGGTGGGGTGTCGCTGCCGCTGACGTGGACGCGAGGCTCAGCACTGTCACTGGACGGGTGTGCCGAGTCGCTGGTGGGTGCGCCCGACGATGGACTTGTGAAGCCGTTGTTGGCGCCGGCAGAGGTGGAAGAGCGGAAGCGGGAGAAGGCACTCTCCTCGTGCTGCTTGCGCTTCTTGGAGAGGGAAGAGGAGAGGCGATGGGCGGGAGATGGACTGGCTGGGTCGTGCGAAGATGTCGAAGCTTGCGCACCAAACTCGTCGAGGTTGCCCATGAGGTTGGCCATGAAGTCGTCCTCCTTCTCTTTGCTTACGGTGGGGCGATACGCGTCGAGGGCGGCCGATCGCATGCGTTGGGCATCGCGTGCACGACTAGCGGATAGGTCACTCGAAGCACCACCACTTTTGCGCTGCTTGCTGAACGCAGCGGTGAGGCTCGACTTCTGATATGCCGACGAAGCAACGTCCGCACCCTTGAGCTTGGAGCGAGCTTTGGAGCCCTTCTTGGGCTTGCGCTTGCCGGTGCGTTCAAAGTATTCCTGTTCATCCTCGGTGTCATCTTCGTCGTCGTCATCTGCCCGAGCTCGATCATCCCACTCGTCCTGACCGTGATCGACGTATCCTGATCCATCGTCGTCTTCGATAAAATCGTCGTCCATGACACGGCCGCGAAGGATGGAGCGGTACTCGTCCTCTGACACTTCGTCGTAGATGGCGTCGTCCTCGTCGGAATAGTTGCCAGACTTGGAGTACTGTGCAGTCGAGATGCAAGAGGATGAGCAGAGAGGTCAGCAAGTGAGCAAAGAGTGCGAATGGACGAGGGGAGATTCCGTTGTCGAAACCTACCGAAGGCATTGGGACGCCATCGCGTTTTGCCTTGAGCGCCGCTAGGGCGTTGAGCTTCTTAGCCCTGGAAGACATGTTGGCGGGCCAGGGCGGGTATGTGATCCTCTGACGGAGAGATGATGAACGCCAGGGTCGAGAAGGTGGATGAAGAAAGAGAGGGAGAGAGTCGATGATCAGCCTCGACTTCGCTGCGTGCTGCTGCGCCCTCTCCGCAAACCACGTTGTGAACGCGTTTGGCTTTGGTTTCGTGTAAATGAGCCAGGCGCAGCCGCCAACTTGCAACAACAGCTCGCGTCTCTGCTTGTGTGTTGCTTCAGCAGACCCTTTCTCGAGATTTGAAATTTGCACGGCAGCACAGCGCGATGTGAAGCATGTCTGAGTTAGAGCCGAGTTGCGTGTCGAGCCAAAAACCAACACTCGGCTTGAACCTGTGTCTCCTCTTTGCGCGTTGCAGACGCTTTCGCGACGCGAGAAGGGCGCGTTTCTTTTTCTCGAGAATGTTACGTTTGAGGAATTTTTTTCTGAGCTGTGAGATCCACACAAGAATGGCTTGTGTTTGAGAAAGCTCAGGTCATCGCTGGTCGTCGACACTGGCTCTCATTGGAATCGTCAGTCTTCAACTCTTCCTTGTCGTCTTCGCCTCGTGGTGCAAGTTTCGTGGTGCGATAGACTCAGGCTGTGAGCATCGTTCATGTTAACTAGAAAAATGGCTGCTTCCTTTGCGTCCAGCTCCCTTGAGGTCAGGCCGAGCGAGAAGCAGCTGATAGAAACGGCACGTCTGAGCTGGCAGAGTGCCTCTCAATGTCAGCTGCTGATGTAAGACGCCTTCGCTGACGCTTGCTTGGCATGAAAGGTCCGCCTAGCTCTGTCTCGTCCAATTCTTGTGCCTTTGCTGTACGTTCCAAAGGGCCTACATCCGGAAGTGGCTAACAGGGGGGAAGAAAGAGGCTTGAAGCTGGCCTCAAATATCGCATTCCGTTGGCCAGCTCAACGCATTGGTCGAAGCCGTCATGACCTGCTTTCACACGGTCTCGCAGAGAAAGTCATGCTGTCTAAAAGTCTTTAGGACACACTTCCGTCCCGCATCCAGCTAAGGCACGCTAGATCTGTTTGTCTATGACTTGTCACATTTGACGCTGAAAGCACATGTTGCAAGCCACACTCGATCAAAAAAGCAAAGTGTCAAGCCACCGATCGACCGGGAAAACTCCTCCATTGGGATTCGCATGCCGCCATTGATGGAACCCGCCTCGTCAGGCACGCAAGGGTCCGATGACGGCACCAACAACTTCAGAACACTTGCGGTACAATGGTATCCGCTCCAAGCCACATGCTGATCATCGCCAACATCACGTCCTGTACCGGGAGACTGGTCTCGCCGGAAACGTCAGTCAGGCGACTGCCACTCATCCTCTCAACTGGACATGTGGTGGTGGGGTGCTCCTCTTGATCGAGCAAGTGGTGGCGGCGAAGCGATCCTGCAAACACTGATTGTTCAATATACGCACAAGGATCCCGTGGAAGCACGACGCATCGAGATGGTGCCCCTCACGTAGATGGGTCCGTCATTCGATATGAAAAGTCATCGCTTGTCACATACTTTTACCGGTATGCTCCTCAAACTCAAGCCATTGAAGAGCCCATGGTCCCTCGTCTCGATCCAAGAAGGTGACCGCAGATGTCGATCGGCGAAGAACGGTTACAGCTCGGGGATGTCGCCGTCAAGTTTCAGCCATGAAGTGTCACAACGCAAATTGGAACATGGTTGCCCTCTGCATGCCTGCATTGACCCTGCTTATCCATTGATGAGGGTCGCGCCACCCAGTGATAGCACCCATCGTCTCTTCCAGAAATACAAGGTCGTCATGCCGGCTGGTCTACGTTCTTCTCGAAATTCTCGCCATGCAATTTGCCGACTGAACGTCATGCAGACAGGGCCGACCCGCTGCGGGAAGGAGCGTATCGGTCAAGCAAGCCATCATTGACGTACTGTACAAGGTATGTATCGAGTCCGACGATCGATACTGGCGATTTCCGTGCTCCGCCTTGAAGTCACCGCCTCGAAAGGCCCAAGGGCGAGGGCAGCTCGAGTATCCCGCGGAAACGAAGGTGAGGGAAAGTACGGTGACAGCTCGGTTGTGAGTTTTTCGAGACAGACAGAGCCATGCCTGCGGTGTTTTCCTACTCCGCCAACGATCTTCTGCTCGCCATTGGGAACAATGTCATTGAGTATGACAATCTGTTGAAATCCGCTCGTACCTAGTTTGTCTGCCCCCTGGATCCCACTTGAGCTCAGAGCTTTGTTGTCGAATTCCGAGCTGAGTATAGTTGGCGGTGTCAAGTCGCAAAGCCTAGGTCGGGCGCAGAAGGGTGACCTTACAATGGCAACATTACCTTGCCCGTGCTAGGGTTCACCAGACAGGGGCCAAAGTGGAACATCCCACGCAGCGGCCAAGCTGCACCCGTGCATGTTGCTTGACCAGCGATTCGGCTCGATGGGAATAACCGAAACCAATGAGAAAAGTGAACCCAGCAACACCAAATGACCCTTTCCCAGGGTCGTTGTCTGCGACGGTAACTGAGTCATTCGAGCAACCCATATTCTCGGTTTAGGCATGCACTGAGGCCACGCCCTCTCACTGAAGAGAGGCTGGTATCGTCTAGGAAGGACTCAGAAGCAAAAACGCAGAGGTCGGTCGCAGAAATCACACGGCGAAGACTTTCACTCGTGACGAGCAGGGAAGTGACTCGAGCTCATCTCATTGAGAGCAAAATGACCTTTGCGGCGTCCCGAAGGTCCAAACTTTTCAATGCAATGGTGCGCATTGCCGATGGAATTGTAGAAGCCACCGTCAAGCCACCCAGCGTCCCGGTACACGTTGACGCCACACCTCACGTAATGGGGCCGGAGCAGAAAGAGGTGGTGATCAGTACCGATCGAGCGAAGTAACTCGTTCCTGGGCGGAGCTGGCACCTGCTTGGCAAAGCAATGTTAGGCAGAAGCTGGAAAGCGAGATAGCTTTTATCCGGCGTGCAAACACAGATTGAAGTAGCGTGCCGATCCAGGCGGAGAGATCTCGCCACCACATCGCGGGAGATTCAGATGAAGAGACGGCGCCGGGAACGGAAGGTATGAGTGCCACAAAGTGCTGTCCCTGGCCGGAAAAATAGCGGACTTTATGCTACGCTGACCATTCATGCGACTGCCGAGCTAAGCCACAAAGTGTCAATCCAAAGGGAGGATACATTTATCTCGGATTTCGGAAAGGATGAGACGCCAATCAACACGATCGGGAGAGCGGACTACGAATCAAAGGTGTCAATCAACCCAATTGAGTGGTCCTTGGCAGGCGGCAGTCACAACAGCACTTTTGCCGAATCGGCTCGACACGGGACGCGAGGGCCACACCGGAGCACGAATCCATATTGCTATTTTTGAGTGCGTAATCGGTGCGCATGGTCGAGCACGCGCGAGCAAGGCGACACGAGCTAGACGTTTGCATGTGTAGCCAGTGCCTCATCGATCTGAATAAGATCTGTTTGTGAGTGCATGAATTTCAAGCACAGTCATGCTTCAAGACATGAGGCCATCACACTGTCCAGTGTCGCCTGACCAGTATGACCAAGCCACGCTCATCCCGTGCAGCATTTCGTGGTGCTCGATGTCACTCCGCCGAACTCGAAGATCGGCACAGTGATACAAGCAGCTTTGGACACACGGTCCTCTGGCCGATAGCGGCAGGTTGCTTCCGGCAGTGTCCACATTTGGCGAATGAGTCAACATGGTAGCAGCCTGAGTTCCCGGCCAGCCCGTGCCGTGGAAGTGCAGCTACGTGCCGCCAAACAAAGCCTGTTCGTCTCGAGCAATGTTGAAATGGCGATAGTCAATGCCGAGCAGACGGTGACCCGATCAAACGCCTAGCGAGACGACCAGCGGCGTAGTCATGCAGCCGACTCGCCGTCAGGAAGTCTAGATTCACCGAGTGACTGAAGAGGGACGGAGTGAGGTCCTCGTCTCGAGGTCTAGACGGTGGTGTCAGGAACGGTGACACGTGAAGAAGACCGACTGCGACTGCAGTCTAGACCATGTCGAGCTCACCAAGTCCTCCGGATTGAGTGTCGAGTCTCAAAATCCAAATCACGTTGTTGATGGATGTTCTGCGATTACAGCCTGTTTACCGGAAATGAAAGTAAAGCGGAAAGTCAATTGAAAAATTATTTTAAAGAAGAAATAATTGACTGCAGATTTGGACACTTCGCTTAGGTCGAGCCAGAATTTAGAGTGTAGACCAGCTGCCTGTGTGCTGCAAGATTCCGAATGATTTGCGAGAAAAGTCGAAATGAAATTCCACACTGTGTCGATCCCTTCGACGTCACGATCTGCAGTGCAGTGCAGCTCCTGCTCGACCAGTCCACCTCATCCTTCGAAGCGAGTACCCGAAACAGAACCTTGAAGTGAGCTCGAAGACGGAGAGGCGATGCATAGACAAGCTCATAGCTGCTGAAGCTAGACTCTCCATGGCAACTTCATGTCGGCAGCACGGTTCTGAAACACGGAATCCATGACAGGCGTCCGAGCGAAAAGCGTCGTGCGAAGGCCTCGCTTTTTTTTTGTCTTCCAAGCTGCGCAATTTGACAGTCCGACTTGATTGCCCACGAGCACAATCACATCTTTCCGCATTTGGAAAATTGACCGTTCCCCCCAATCGCAGGACCCCACTGCAAAGGTGGTGCGATCAAGGCCAAGAACTGAGCTTCGCGAATCTCGCTGGCTCGTCCGAGCGCTTCCTTCCGTCCCTGTCTCACAAGCCCCTTACTCAGCCGAGCTCTCGGTCATGCTCGGGCAACAGCTTAGTAGCTTCACCGACCGAGACACGGCGTCCTGGCAGTCGCCCTTTCAACGCCATCCACGCAGGTCCTTGTTCATATCGGCCAACTAGGGATGCTGACATCGAAAAGTGGGGGTATGTGTATGTCGAGAGAGTCAACACGAGAGAAAAGGAGGACATTGCCGAGGCAGGAACGCCCATCTTGCAGACGGGACAAGTCTTCTTCACACGTCTGCAAGCGATCCCGGTCCGATATGCACAGACCTGTTTCACCCCATGTACCTCGGACTTCTTGCTGACCCGAATTTTGGCTGCGATGCAAGCCAGATGGAACAGGACCCCAGGGCCATCTCCAACATACATACACGTCACTTCGATCTGCAGAGCCAGTTGCAGCTATCTGAGTACAATGATATGAGACCGGAAAAACTGCCTCTTTAGTGAACGTTGCATTGCGCTTCGCACGGTCATTTCACGGAAGGCGTACGGCATTATCTCAGGGATGGGAGCTTGAGCTCGCATTCATCTCGAACCGGCATGTCTTCATTCACAAGCGTCAGATGACTTTCTGGCCGGGGAACAGGCAGCTATTGTCTGTCTTTGTTTCGATGCCAGCTCGAACAATCCACAATGAGCGCGGCTGGTAGAGTAAGACTTGCGAGGTCGACATCTCCCAGCCCTTTGTTCACCGCAGCGCTGTCCACCGCAGCGCAGCCGGACAGAGAGACAATAGTTGCCCGCCCTTCCGCATCTGATAGCATCGGTGGTCAGTCTTTTCACCGTGCCAGAACGACAAGCTTGCACAGGACGGTGATTGCGTGATGACACGGTCGGCGAGCTCTTTGACTTGCTCCGTGCCGGTCAATGGCTCGACCGACGGGCGTTGAACATTCGTCTTCCGTGCGTCATGCTCTGGACCTGCGTCTTGCTGACTTTCAGGTTCCAGGATAGGCAGACCCGGCGAAGTCGGCTATGGTGTGAATCTTTTAAAATGGCAGCTTGAGTTGAGCTTGAACGTGACAAGGGCTGTGATCGTCATCGATGGCCGAAAAGCCTTTCCATACGAATCGGACAGGCTGATCAGCAACGTGGTGGAGTGAACAAAGCTTTTCATTTTCATGAAGGAAAAAGAAAATATATAGAAGTAAAAAAAAAGGTCCCCTTTGGCTGTGTGAAGGACATTTGACAGTCCGCTTAGATTCGCTTTGTGCGGCCACTCGCTTGTTGACGACGGACGCCGCACGATGCTGAGTGGATCTGCGACTGTCAACTCCGCCCACTATGTCTCTCCGACATTCATTGCACGGCCTGCGTGGATCACACTCCGAAGTTAGCGGTCACACACACACAGACGAGTGAATGCGGCCTTGCGCTGACCTTTCATCCCTTGAGCAAACAAACAGCTCAGACTAGCATGAATGTGTGACGTTCAGAAGAAAAAAGCGAGAGAGGAAGCCCGACACATCGGCAAGTCACAGACCCCTCCCGTGGCAGCTTGCTCTCCAGCCGAGTCGCCTTCACTCGGTGCCACCCATTGTGTCCTCTCTCTCTCTTCTGGGGTGAGTCTCGATCCCCTCGGCCAAGCGGAGATTGTCTCTTGCGGACCGCCTATCGAATGACTGGCCGTGTCTCGCCTACCGGACTGCGCATTTGTTTGCTCCCAGCCGAGCCCACCTGTCTTGCTCCCACGCAGCCTTTCCGCCATCTTGTGCATCCCTTTCGCTACGCGAGCTGGTCCAGGTCCCTGACAGCTGATTGTTTGGCGAGCCTGTTCCTGGCTCTGACACCTCTTGGCCGAAGCCGCACGAGGTCTTGTCTCGCATAGCATCCCTCCGAAATCCTTTAAAGAAACACCACCTTTTTCCAACCTGTCCAAGCTCAATCCGGAACCCCCCTTTCTCCAACCTTGAGCCTTCGACAGACAGATACATCTACTCGCCACATAATCGTCCCTCCTCCCTCCCTTTTCGACCATCATGTCCCACATCTCCATCCTCTCTGCGCCGCTCCCCAACACCCGCCGCTCCGAGGACGACGCCTACTTCACCTCCTCACAGGCTTCATCCAGCCGCCAGACCCTCGCCGTGCCTGAAGGCTTCCTACGACGATCACCATCACGATCGCGATCCAACAGCATCCACCCCAAGCAGTGCGGAAACAGCAGCTTGCCCTCGTCTCCCGCCTCCTCTGCCTTTCCACAACGACCCAACTTCCGTCGAGGCGCCACCAGCGCCGCCGTCTCCACCATCAGCACCGCCGATTCGACCACGCGATTCGACGAGCTCCACTACTCGCAGACCCACTTCTCGCGCAGCACGCTGCTCGTCTACTCGGACTCCGAGGCGACAGAACAGGCGACAGGCGTCGACGTCCCAGAGGAGGATATCCGTGAGCTGCTGTTGGCTTCGTCGGACGAAGAGTCTTCGGCACCGCCCTCGACACCAGGGGTTGAAAGCGCACGCATTCCACCTCGAGGTTCTTCGGCGTCGATCGCAGGGCCGAAGCAATCTATGGACTCGGAGAAATCGATTGTCTCGCTTCCTGATCCTATCGCTCTCTCGGCAACACCAGCACAGAAGAAGGCTGAAGCGAAACGCAGCGGGTAAGTTGTCTTTCTCAGTTTTCGCATCGTCCATGGGACAAAGTTCCTGACCTTGAACCGATGGATGTGTATAGAAAATGTCTCGGCCAAGTACAGAGCTGGCTCGCCAAGCTTCCCGCGCGAGCATAACCAGTAGCCACTACAACGAGTCGTCCGTCCGATCCAATGCATCCTCCTCTGGATCGTACAAGCGACGATCCCGCATCCTGATGAAGATCATCCCCTTCGCGCGCGAGACCCCTCCGACGCCTCCTGCAACCGATCGCAGTCAGCGATCTGGCACCTTTCCGCGGGTTCGCGCCAGAAACGCCGAACCCATCGAAGAACTCGCTGCGCGATTCTCTGATCTCACCTCCGACTCCCTCTCGCCTCCTCTTTCAGCGACTTCGACCCACTTCTCGTCAACGCCGGCGACGTCCCCCGAGCTGGGACTGCCGGAGCTGCCAACGGGGCGCAAATCGGGCAGTTCCGGGCGGAGGGAGTGTCGGTTGAAGGGGGCGAGTTCGAGGGAGTCGGTCCGATCGCTCTTTGCTTCGCCCTCGAGCGCCAAGGCGAGTCCGATCGAGTTGGAGTGGGAAAAGACGCTCGAGGACGCTGCTAGTCGAGCATCGTGGCAGAGCAGTATCGAGCATCGACCTCGTCCGCATCGCGTGAGCAGCTCGCCAAGGGTCCCTTCGGCGGGTCAGTCGACGTGGCCTAGAGCGGCGGGGAATCCCGCTGATACGCGCCAGGAGGGTCTGCAGCTGGAGCACGTGTTTGTCGATGCGACCGGTCAGTGGGAGCGGGGCAGCTACGGGGCTCTGCCGAGTGGCGTGCCTATGTCGGTGGCGGGCAGCCAACGCGGGTTGAGCAGCCGGCAGTCGTCTGTGGCGAGTCAATCCACGCGACCTACGGGTCAGCACAAGGATCGGGGCGAGCAGGGTCGATTCGGCACTCTTCCACGGGTGAAAACCAGACGACCGTCGACAACGGGTCATTCGATGCGTGGTGAACCGGCGCAGTTCGAGCTCAAACCCCCCGCCTCCGAGGCGACCTTGCAGACGGCGTCACTGGGTCGATCGACGGGAAAGCCCAAGAGGCAGATCCCGGACGCAGCGTCGATCTGGCAGATGGGTCGACGACGTTCCTCCGGTGTCGGCCTGCTCGCGCCCACTGGCGGGTCATTCTCTGCGGGAGGGAGCACGCGCAAGATGCCCACCATCCCCCAGGGACACTCGCGCGAGACGTCCCACGCCGACATTGACGAACATCCACAGTCACATCCCTGGCTCGGGATCGATCCGTACACTCAACCCCTCGCCAACGCCGAACCGTCATTCGCGCGCGGCTACAGCATCACCTCCGAAGCCGGTCCGGGAGAATACCTTCCTATCCGCTTCTACACGCGACGCGAGTCGCAGGACGATATCGCACTCCTGCGACGTCGCTCTTCGTCCAACCACTCGGCTACGCCAGACGAGGAGATCGGCGCACCCGTGTTCAACCTGCACCCCTTTGCAGGGCCGAAACGGCCGAGTGTGGCGAGGAGTTACAGCTCCAGCCAGCTGATGGACAGGGCGACCAATCCGGACGTGCCAGAGGCGGTAACGGGCTCGGAAGCGGAGGACGGGTTTGGCGAGGAAGGGTGGTGCAGAAGGCGTAGCACGTTTGCTAGTCTAGGTTCCGTGGTGGCTTAGTTTGTTTTCATATTTGTATCTGTATCACTTGCACACGCACATCAAAAAGCAGTCTGTTTCTCTCCTCGATTTGATGGTGTGCAACTTGATTGTGTGGGAAGCAAAGGGCTAATTGGCAGGTGCATAACGGTTCGACAAGGGGGAAGGGTATACTGCGAACCAGCCTTCAGCCACGACTCCCGCCAGGCAGCCTCCCACCCAGACTCGTAACCGCCTTACTGATCAATGGCAGGCCCGTATTCGGATCGATGTTGTTCCTCACCAGGATATCCCTGTGCCGTATCAACCGCGCCTGATCGAAACTCACCCCCTGCTCCCTCATGATCGTCTGAACATCCCTCGCCCCAGTCTCATCCAGCCCGCTCCTGCTGTCCCCGCCATCCATATTGGCTGTGATATCGAAAAGTGTGGACGAGAGGCCGGAGTTGAGTTGGTCGGACCACGTCGGCAAAGGCGCGTAGCTTGACCGTGTGAAGGGTGCGAGGAGGCGGTTGAACAGAGACGATCCCGAAGGTGCGCTTGGCTGGGCGGCGAAGCGGGATGCGAGAGCGGGTGGGAGGAGCGTGATGAAGAAGGCCCGGTTCCGATAGACGAGGATGGCCAGGGCGAGGAGAAAGGACGCTGCGAGGAGGCTGTGATACATCGTGCCCCTGTTGGATGGTGAGAGGGTGTTTGAGGCTGATTTCTTGCAGGAAAGGTGGTAAGGCCAACCCGAGACCACCAGTTGTTTGTCCCACCGAGCGTCGGATTGATGCGTCCTAGATCTGACGGACGATTCAGCCTCGACCCGTTCGTGATGCGCTAATGCTCCGAGATCACCCACTCTATACCCCCGCAAGCGTCGTATCAAGCCCGCCGGAGCTCGTTTGGTCCAGACCTTTGCGTGCGTATGAGCCCCGCTCCCGACTGTGGCGCTCCGAGCTGAACTGAAGTGTGATGGCTCCGACCGGACCCCGAGTCGACGTCCAGCTGATCAGCGTACGGCGATCAACCTCTCGTCGTGTTTGCTGACCTCCAATCTACGGCCTTTCGGTGTAGGGCAACGATCTAGACTTTTGACGTCGAGGAAAACTCTCCGACCGTTTGTTTGCTGATCTCCGAGAAGCAAGGTCCGACTTGATGTGGGTCTGGGCCCTTGCTCGACGCTGGATCCCGAATGCGAGATGATGGTGATGGTGATGGGGGAAAGGGCTAGACCCGTCCACCCGTTCAACTCAGCCGCCAGGTCAGTGCGCGTCCAAAAAAAAATAGAGCTCGGCCCGGATGCGGAGTCGCTCAACCCAACCTTCACGGTGAAATGTGTCGTGAGGGCAATAGCTACAATATACACCGGATGAGGCCGCCCCGGATGAAAATAAAACGGCTGGTTGGTGAAGTGGCCTAACACACTGGTTTTAGGTTGGACCAAATCGATTTCCTTCGATTTTACAAATTGTTTGATCCCACACCAGGATTCCTGGGTTCGAATCCCAGACTAGTCATTTCTCTTTTTGGCCTCTTTTTGGCAATGCCGTGCTTCACCATCGTCGTCCTCGAGCTCACATGATCAAGACACACACAGATCAAGCTTCTCTCAGTCGCCACACAGTAACAAACCTGGTTCCAAACCTGCACTGGCATTTCTTGTCAGGAAGCGAGCCTGGGCAGCACGGCAAACGTCTCGCTAGCCGGGATAGTCGCGGACTTCAACAGGATCTCCTCCTCGATCTGCTCCGTGCCCCCCTTGAGCAGGGTATAATCGTTACTGATCGACCTTCTCTTCGCCGCTGCTCCTCTCTTTCCCTCCGTCTCCCGCTGCGTCGTGCTCTTGGTGAAGTCGAGTGGCGTCGGGTTGAACAAGCTCATCGGCCTCGCCCTCGCTCCATCTCCCAGTCGTCTCGGTGTATTGGCCGCATCCGACGCCTTCAACGGACGTCTTCCCGGCGATAGATTCTCCACCATGTCCCGCGTCTGCCGATGCGCCAGCTCCATCAGCTTCTCATTCACCTTTCTCGCCCTCCCCACTTCCTCCTGCAACTCCCTGATAAAGGCGTCCTTCTCCTCGATCTTCCTCTCCACCTCCTGCAGGCGCGAGGCATATTCGCGTTCGACATCCTCCCGAATCTTCGGCGGGGCGTCGGTGGCTTGCGCTTCGCATACCGCTTCCAGCTCCCGAACCTGCTGTTGCAGAGAAGAGATGAGTTCGGCTTGGGCGGACGAGGAAGAGGGGAGGGAGGGGCGAGAGGCAAGTTTTCGGGTGAGCGTGTCGATCTTGCGATTGGCGAGGAAGAGCTTTTCGGCAAGAAGATGCGGAGGATCGTCAAAGCCGAAATTGTACCGTTTATGGGGCGAGACGGGACGGGCGTAGGAGGAGTGCGAGGTCGAGCGCGACGTCGGCGTGGAGTTCGAGAAGGTGGTGGTGGCGGTGCTGCTGCTCGAAGGTGTGCGCGAGGAGTGTACACGCGGGTGGTCTTCATCATCCGACCCGTACACAGCGTCCGAAGCATTCGTGCGACCACCTCGGACGACAAGCGACCCAATCACATCGAGTCGCTCCTGCAGCTCTCGAATCCGCTCGTCCTCCACCACCTCGACCTGCTGACTCTGCTGGCGCAGCTGCAAGTCGTCCACCATCTTGCGCAGCGCATCCGCCTCCGTCTGATACCTCAGAATCAACGCCTGTGCCTCAGCGCCAATCCCGCCGGCGAGCGTGTCGATCTCGTTCCTCCTCGCATTCAACCCGACCTTTTTGATCCGCCTGGCAAAGTTGAGCGTCGAGAGACTCTCATCCACCGCCGAGGGGTTCGGGTTGATCGTGCACACCACCGCCACGCGTGCGTTGCCCGAAAGCGAGTTCTGCAGGATCCGGGTGAGTTTGGAATCTCGGTATGGAATGTGCACTCCCGTCGTACTGGGCGAGGATTTTTCCGAGAGCGCATAGATGACCTTTCCAAGCGTGAGCAGGGATTTGTTGATGTGTGCACCTTCCGCACGACGATCGGACCCCTGCGAGACGTATTTCTCGCTTCCAGCAAGGTCGATCAGACACAGCTCGGAGACGTTCACCTTCTTGCCGAGCTTCCCGGCGGTGAGGTCGGGATCGCGCTCCCACGACTCGATGGTGATCTTGAAGCACGTATGCGAGCGGCTGCTTCGTTCGTTCCAGTCGGTGGCCCCGACGTGACGGTTCGCCTGACCTCGAGCAAGCAGGTCCCTAACTTGGGCAGGACTGGTGACAATCTCCTCACGAAGCGGTTGGACGGTCGTCCCCTTGCCTCCACGTCGTCGCTTATCATCCCGGACTTGGGGCACGTTACTCGGCTCGAGCAGATCCTTCACCACCTCATTCCAGATCTCGAGGTAGCTTGCGCGGAGCAGATATTCGCGACGCGCCGAGCTCTGCTGTATGCCCCGAAAGATGTCGCGAACCGCTCGAGGGATGATCCCCGCTTCTTGCCCCTTCTCGTCCCCCGACAGCGTGAATGTCTTGCCGGATGCCGTCTGACCGTATGCGAAGACAACTGCGTCGTAACCATCGAGTGCAGCACGCACGAGTGGACGCGCTACGGAGACGTAGACGGGTCGATTGGCGGAGCCCGTTTGGATGCCGTCAAAGGTGAAGGGGCCTAGGTTGGCGCTTTGGGTGCGGGAGTTGGCGATCACCGCCTCCAGTGCTATGGTGCCGGAATACGGATTGGCAACCCAGGCGCACTCCTCGCCGCGTTTGGGAGGTCGCAGTCGAACGTGCACTTGAACTGTCTCGCTGCCGGTCGCTTCAGAGGAATGCATGTGGTCGTCGAGCCCGTCGTAGACGAACGAGCTGTCGCCCGTCTGCTCGCCCTCGTTTTTCCTGCCTTCTGTATGGTCCTGCCAGGTGGAAGAGGAATGCGCATATGCTTCCATGGCTCTTTCCACCTCTTTGCCGGACTGCTGAAGCGGATGAGGTGTGCGAACGCCTGCGCTGACCAAAGGCGTGGACTGGTTGGCAGTCGCTCTCAATGCTGTGGTAGAAGCGTGCTTTCGAGGCGAGCGGATACGAGCTGCGACATCGGCGGACACGGCAGCTTTGATCTTGGGCGTCGACGGCGTCGCCGTGGCTGCTGAAGTACGTGCTGACATGCTCGTGGGTGTATGCGAACGGGGTCGTGGCTGAGGCTGTGGTGTCTGGGCTCGAGCGCGGGGTGTGGGTGTGATAAACGCGGAACGGGTTTGCAGCACGGGTGTCGCCGCGACAGAGCTCGATGCACTGAAGGGAGACTTCTCGAACTGGGCTGAGCCCAGATCCCGGGACGTGGAGCGAGTGGCGCGAGCTGCTGTGTTTCGAAGTGGTGAGGGTGGTGCTCGAGGCTGCTGGCCGTAAGAAGTAGGAGCTTCAGCCAGGGGCGGTGAAAATGGCGACACGTGCGAAGAGGTGCCAAGAGCTGACGCAGGACGAGCAGAGACGAGCTGTGCACTGTTTGGTGTCAAGCTCGACCCAACACTGACTTCCGGGGTGGGCAACGAGTCGGCGCTTGTACTCGCTTCCGTGATGAGATATGCGAAGGGCGAAGGCTTAGTGGGTTTGCGTTTTGGCACAAATGGCTCGCGTGATACGGAAGCGGAAGAAGATCGACGATCGTCCTCCGATGTATCAAGCCGTGTGCCTGTCTTGAATGGAGATGATTCGATGGTTGGACTGAGAGGCGAAGCACTTCGAGCAGTCGCTGTTGTGCCGCGCGTGACGGCAGGGAACATTGGGCAGTCGAGCGAAATGGCTTCCTCCGATTGCACGCCCTCAATTGAGTGCAGATGCGATGCAATGCAAGGAGATGAAGTCGAATGCAGTGGAATGAAGTTCCGTCGATGGTCGAGCGTCGCAGAGAGTGGGTCCCAGCTGAATGTCCGATATCCTATTTGAAAGCGACCAGTGTAGAGAGCGATTGACGATCCGGGGAGAGTCTATTGAAGAATGGTCATTTGCGAGTCCGAGAGAACGTGTGATGGTGTCAAGATCTAGTGACATGCTCAGGCATGGACCCTTTTGCTGAGCGTCCTGCTGACTACATCAGAAGGGCCAATCTCATGAGTCGGCAGAAGACCAACACTTGCCTGCAGCCAAACTACGCGTGTCCATCACTCCGGCTGCTTTGGCACGTGATTTTCTAAAGTGGAGAATTCAGTCTAACAAATTGCAAAAATTCACACTGAGGGCCTCAAGGTCGCATTCTCTTGCTCAGAGACGCCGAGCCTACCTCCATCGAATGTGGTCTGTCTCCCGTTCATGGTCTTATATCAGGCATTCGCTCGAAACGAAGAAGCAGTGATATGCAAGCTGAACAATTCCATGCTTCGAGCTGAAACGAGTAGAATGACGGCGGAGTGCCTTGAGCGAGACACCTCCCCTAGCAACCCCTCCGCCGACGTCTAACGAGAGCCAAAGACTCCACCACCACCATCGCCACACCACCCGCCATCCCCACCAGCCCCATCACCACCAGCATCATATCCACCGGCATATCCAGCATCAGCTGCTCGAACGCGCTTCTCTCCCTATCCCGCCCTGCATGAAAGTGAATTCCGGGGGCTGTAGCCCCCGTGTCATCCGATTGTGTCAGTGTGACGATCTTGAAAGTGGTCGTTGCGATGCAGTAGGCCATCGTTGAGACCAGCAGGATGCTGCAGTAGAGGAAGAGTGATGCGATGTTGAAGCTTCGGCGGTGTATGTGCAGGAGTAGCCCGTCGAGCACGAAGAACAGGGCTGCAGGTAGCAGGGCTAGGGCCGGGCTAACGGCTTGCCAGAGATACGGCGCTTCGAAGACGATAAAGAGCCCTTGATACAGTACCAGAGTCACTTCGAGAGGCATGATGAGGCGTGAGCTTGCTGAAAATGTCACCAAGCTCAGACGCCGGTGGCGATTTCGGATCGAGCTGTAGGTGGGAGAGTCGTGCGTCCATTCGACTCCAGATGCAGTTCGGGCTGCCGTCGGCGAGAAGGATGCTTGACGAGAAGGATCAGAACCGTGGTGAGATCGCATGGGATGCTCGGATACAGAACCAAGTGCGACTGTTGTCGTGTGGTCAAGAACAGAGCGGTGATGCTGCGGATCCGAAGTTCGAGGGCGGTGGCGGATGGATGCGCAGCCATGATGCAAGGGATTGGTGTCGAGGGTGGATCTGCGCAGATGCTGACTCTGCGAACGAGGAACGCAACTGGACGTCAAGACATGGTCCAGCTCGAGATATGCTGGACGTGAGACCTCTGAAGAGCGGCCCGCAACATTGAAAAGATAACCTGATCTCAATTCAGGTTGACGCCATGCGAGCCCCGACTGCACCTGTGTAGGCGGACACGACATGCGATCGACCCCTCTCCCGCCCGGTGGCATTGGAAAAGAAAAGTCAAGCACAGTATGTCGATGCTCTTGAGCGGTCACTGTCGATCCGAGCTGAATCGGCATGCTCGCTCCATCTCGACTTCGCCTGTCTCTCGCAAAGCCAACCCCAGCGCTGAGAGGAGTGTCTGGCATCTGAAACGTCGACCGGTGCGCCATCATATCAGTGACCATAGTTCGAGCGAAAGAGCCGGACAGCGGCGTGTCTCCGGCCTCACAACTTCGAACGCTTCGCATCACACTGAGGGGGCGAAAGATTTCTTCAGAGGGCGAAGCCTCTGATGCAGTCGTTTGCACTTGCCATGGAATCAGCTCGATGGTGCTGCTCGAGTGCGTATCCACTGAAGCGGCAAATCGAGACCGTGGGGATGATTCGAGGGCTGTGGCCGTGGCGGCATCTAAATTGGCCACTCGCCTTCCGGTTCCTGGCACATTTCGCGCTTCGGAATCAGCCGTGGTGTGTTGCGAAAGAGGCTCCTCGACAGGGATAGAGCACGTCGACACGTGTCGTGGGTCGTCATCTTCTTCGTCCACTGGCACCATTGTAAGATCTCGCGAGTGCGGACGACTGATCGGTATCTGTATCGACGTAGGCTTCTTGGTGTGCGGACTCCCTGGACGAAGTTCTTGGACCGACGCGCTGTCATCATTTGCATCTTGTGGCAGCCCCAGGCAGTCTTCAGAAAGATCTACGTGTTGTTCCACAGAAAGGCTGACGTTGTTTTGAACGGGAAGTGAGCTGCTTTCAGGCCGGGTTCGACAGGTCGCACTGGCCCACATAGCCGCTGTTGGTGTCAAAGAGGCCCACGCGGACGACTTTGTTGGCGATGGATTCGGTCGGCGATCTTCACTTCCCAGCTCCGTTGCTCTGACACATCGAGCTCGTCCAAAGCTCAGAGACGGGACCGAAAGAGACCTCGAAAGACCCGACCGCGCCTGCATGCTCTGCTTGAATGGCGAGTGACTGCTTTCCGCGAGTAGGAGTTGTTTCGGCCTGAACCGGCCCGGGTTTGTCTCTGATGCATCATCGCTACCTTTCGAGGGTGTATTCGTTCCTAAGACCGAGAGACGTTCGGATGCTGCCGTACAGGATGTGGCTGAAGGATGATCATCCTCGCCGTTGCAGCGTACCTCAGCAGGAAACCGTGGCGAGACCGGTGTCGTAGCAAAGCCACCGCTTTCTCTAGATACCGAGGCCGGCGTCCTGAGACCGTCGGAGAAGGCCGCGGACCAGGACGGCGACCTCGTATACGTGACCGAGGATGGACGAGATATGTTGGCGGAACGCTGCAAGGGAGTGGATCACCTCTGGGATGGAAGGACAAGCTTTTTTGCTTGGGTGCTGGTGTGTCTGATCTCCAGCTGCACCAAGACGGCCGACCGAAAGCAGTTCAGCAGGTGAAGGCTTGAGATATGACGGCTTGGAAGGAACGACATGCAGAAGTCGGAAGAGGACCTGACTTTTTAGGTCACCAAGTCCACAGAGCTAAGGAGAGGTACGTTGAGTCTCGCAACATGCTGGGTCGACGGAAATTGAATGAAGACGGGGTGACCTCGGTCCTGGACATGATCAGTTGCAGCCAAGCGAAAGAGGCAGACGACGTGTCAACCGGGATTGTTTGACCACGACGGAACAGATATGTGCTCTAGATTCAGAAAGGGTACGAGACAGGGGTATGGTGGGCTCTACGTACCTTATCCATTCAGCAGCGTTCGATGAAAGGACGGACAATTGTGCTACTAGAAGAGAAGCCCGAGTGTGACATGATTGTCAACCACAAGGACTTGTAAGTGGGTAGCGGTGAACAATGTTGATCGCATTGTGCTAAACGTATGAAGCAAAAGTTCGAGACACCAGCGAGGTGGGATCTTGATCATGATTTGCATTCATCAGATGATCGAATTCCCGTCTCATCGGCAGTCGAAGTGGGCTCACGCATAATCTTGAGCTGAATGCTCGATCGACGGTGCCGAACACGATGTCAGGCCCTTTGAAATGCTGAGCTTCGCCTGAGAGTGCTGAAGCTGGCAGTGGGTGAAGAGAGGAGGCAAAAGCATCGACTTGTCGGAAAGTAGGGCTGCTGGCACAACCTCCCTTAGCATGATCAGGGTCACGCGATGTGACGCAGAGCGACGCAGCCACCTCGACTCGACCTCGATCAAGGCACGCGTTTGAGCGCAGCGTCGACCCCGCCTTGCTTCTGGCAAACAAGCGGAAGGCCTCTCAGGGCTCAAGTGGCTGACGATCTGTGCTCGTCGTTGTCCTATCCAGTCCAGTCACTTGGCTCATCGCAGTCACAACAGACACTCATTCCAGCTTTGCAATACATGACCTGATAAGATTATAGATCGATCCTAGTTGACCCAGCGCGTGTTATATACATTTCGTGAAAGGGCCCACCTCATTGCGAAATATGAGCAGCGGCCTTCTTCTCCTCGACCTGGGGCGGTGTACCCACCAGATCGTCCTGGGCATGTGCGTTGCCTCGCGAAGCGGCGTGTGCGTGGTCAGCCACAACGTTAGACGACTGGCCTGGCGTGCTATCCGATTGCAGCGAGTCGGTCTGGTGAACGTTGGGCATCTTCTCGTTGATATCGAGCTTCTGTCCGTGCGTAGGCTGGTAGTTGCCCTCCAGATCACGGTTGATGAAGGCGTAGTCGTATGCCCACTCGCCACACTGGTCCTCGTCCATACCCACCACCTCGCCCATCTCGCTCGAACGGAAGGGTCCGATGAAGGGAGTGTGGTCGATCACAAACATGATGGCAAACGTAACACCACCGCACCAAGCAGTGACGGCAACACAGTAAGCGAGCTGATAGGCGAGTTGGATCCAGTTGCCGTCGAGCCAACCACCGTTGATGACCGTGTTGCCGTCGTTGTTGGCGACGGAAGCCTGGGTGAAGATACCGGTGAGAAGAGTCCCAACGTAGCCCGCCAGAGCGTGGACCGAGAAGATATCCATCACATCGTCAACGCGCATGGGACCCTTGAGGACGGTGGCAAAGTTCGAAACGGCCGCCGAGACGACACCGATGAGCAGAGCGGCAGGCATACCGACGAATCCAGCAGCAGGAGTGATAGCGACGAGACCGGCAATGGCACCGGTGCAGAAACCGACGACGGACCACTTGCGCTCCAGACGCCAGTCGAGGAACATCCACGTCAAACCGGCTGCCGAAGCGGCGAGGTTGGTGGTGCTGATGGCCATAGCTGCGCGCAGGTTGGCGGCAAACACGGAGCCGCCGTTGAAACCAAGCCAGCCGAACCAGAGGAAGACGGTGCCGAGGAAGATGTACGAGACGTTGTGCGGCTTGAAGAGCAGACGCTCGGTGCCGTAGCCGTGACGAGGGCCGAGGTAGTACGAGATGACGAGACCAGTGATACCCGAGTTGATCTCAACAGGTCCACCGCCGGCGTAGTCGAGCACACCCCACTTGAAGGCCCAACCGGTGGGGTTCCAGACCCAGCAGGCGATCACGTCGTAGACGAGCGTGGTCCAGACAAAGGTGAAGATGAGGAAAGGCCAGACGCGACCTCGCTCACAAGCGGCACCGATGGCAATGGCTGGGACGAGGTTGGCGAACATGCACTGATAGATTGCGTAGACGATCTCGGGCACCTTGTTGTAAGCCTGGGGCACGGGGTTCTCGAGAACACCCATGTAACCAAAGTTGCGAAGGTTGCCGAGGAAGGCGCCCGAGGTCTGGGAGAAGGCGAGCGAGTAGCCCCAGAAGAACCACTGGAACGAAACGACGGCCAGCGCTGCGAGGGTGAGCAAGAGCAAGTGAAGCGCGTTCTTCCTGCGGGCAAGACCAGAGTAGAGGTAGCCGAGACCGGGAATCATGAGCCAGACGAGGGCGGCACATGTGAGGACCCAGGAGATGTCACCGGGCGAGTAGGAGGCGACCATGTCGTTGTTTGCGCCGTAGGTGACGATGATGTCGGTTCCGAGGGGCAGCGTGTTGCTGGAGCCAGCGACGGTGCCGTCGGGTGCCGACAAGACACCATAAGTGATGTTGACCATGTTGTTGAAGGGAAGAGAAAAGGGTGAATGCTGAAACTTGAGCTAGAACCTTGCTGACGATGTCGGTTGCGGCAGTGATCCAGGAGGAGGGGTATGGACTGCAACGGATGCAGGTTTTGCTGGGTGCTCGACCGGAACGATGGACGCGAATGAGCGAGTGCCTGCAAGGATCCGATGTCGGGAGGGCGGAAAGGAGATGAAGGGTGGGAGGGAGGGAGGAAGGAAAAGGTGGGGGGAGAGGGAGAGATATACGAAGGGGGACGGTGACTATAAAGCGATGAGGCTCGTCACACTCCGAGTCAGTCTCTTACTCTCGAGTGACTTGGCTTGGACCGAGTTCACGACGAGCTTTAGGGTCTCTTGCGGTTTCGTTGAGGATCAGCAGCACCGGAAAGGACGGCGGAGCTGAGACTGATTGCTGATTGCGAGAGGACGAATGAGAAGAGAGATAGATTACGCTGCGTGGATCTCGAAGCGAGGTTCGAAGCTGGCGGGCTGAGCGGTGATACAAACGAGAAAAAACTTTCTATTTGGCGATGTCTTGCGCTCGTTATGTTGCTCGAAAGACAGAGCGAGAGCGAGAGCGAGAGAGCGTCTGTTTGAAAGCCATGTAGGACGGTCAACAGAGCAGCAAACGGCATGCAGAGAAGAGCAGGAAGCGATCCAAGCACAGCAGCAGCACCAGATGAACCCACAAATGCATCCACAACACATCAACACAACTATTAATGTCGACGCAAGATGTCATTTCATGCATATGGTTTGGTTCTTTCTGCTTGTTCGCCCTACATCTAAGCTCACAGGGGGAATTCAAAAAAATAGAAAGGAACCCGACTGAAAGCGGTTCTCTACCTTGATCTTGTCCTCGTCGAATCTCTCTCTCCCCCTAGTAATAGGCCGTCTCAGCCCGACAAACAGCCACGAGAGCAGCTCACTCCATCCAGCCTCGTGTCTACAAACCGCGCGTGTGACTTTAGCGTTCGAGATTCCAGACTGACATCCAGAGCAACAGCAAAGCATTGACATTGCATACTTCGACGAGCACAACCCTCTGCCGCCACGAGAGTGTCCATGAATCCGAGCCAAGACCGTCGGTCAGATCGCATCGACATCGCGTGGAAAGCCATGACATAGCTACACCTAACTGCACATCTCACGCGAGCGAGCAAGCAAGCGGACCCGCGTCGACGACTTCTTCGTGATAACCTCGGACGCCAAGGCTTTTGTTCCATCTTGGGAAACAATAACGCTTCGATCTCGATGACGGATCGTCGTTGAACAGACCAAAGCCGCGTGAAATGACCATCATCGAGTTCTTGGCAATCCGCAGTGAGATAACGGTTTCGAGTCAGCGATCAAAGAGGGGATGGGGGGGGGGATGCTTATCTCTCAAGCGAGAGCCAAGACTTTCTTACTTTTTCGGGCTCCTACGTCTTATGGTGATCAGAGAGCTCGCTACAGTACGGATCGGGTCTTGCTCAAGTCGTCGTGACAGGTTGCCGGTAGCGTGGGGGCGGGGGCGGGGGGGAAGGGTTGCGGGCAGATGCGTCGACTTTGTGCGAGAAAGCGTTATCTTTCGAGTCGACGCTTTCAGCCCGACGCAAGCTGCTTGCTGCAGAGTTCCGCCTCTTCATGCAGATGCGCGAAAAAAAAATGTCCGCAGAGGCTGATAAGGATAAGCTCAAGAACCAATCAGAAGGCTCGATCCTTCATCTTTGCCTTCCTTCTTTTCGCCGCGGCCCGCCTGCATCGCCTTTTGCTCGAGTTCGTTCCTGCCTTTCGAGCTAGGCTTGACCTTTGAGCTTGGCCTTCTGAGATTCGCTTTCGCCCGCCTAAGCCCTTCTCAGCCTCGCCTCGTTGGCTCCCGTATGCTAGGCTCCGCCTCGGAGACCGACGTTGACCCCAGAACGCCGATTTGCCGCTTCTGCCGGTATCCTGCCGACAGTCTCTCGCCTCTAGAGGTCTTGCGCGATAATCGAAGAGTGGATGGTTAGCTCGGCGCGAGGTCGGGGCAAGCGGTGGCCCACATGGTTGCTGCACAGAGGCGGCAGCTAGAAAAAATAGCCGCCCTTCTTTCGCACGAAAGCGGCCATCCGGCGGCAGAGATAAGCTCGCAGGGTCCTCGACAGGAATCGAGAACAACACCACCCAAACGCTTTTGTGCTACTCGTCATCCTCACATACTACTATGCACTAGTGTTGTGTTTCTGATCCCGAGGGATGATGAGAGATGCAGTGAGAGGCGTGCATGAATGTACTCAAGCATCGATCCGGGACACACTGACATCATTCACCTGTCACAAGGCGGCAATTCGATCAGGAGCACAGACATCGAGGTGGGGGCTCAAGTGGACAGGTCTGCAATGTTCGAGAGAGGCCACCAAGGACTAAGCATACGCAAATTCTCCGAGACGGCTGACGTTTGGCATGAGCATGAAGACGGGAGGCATAGATGGCGATTTGCGTGGAGTGCGGGTGCAGCAGCAGAGGGGTCAAAGGTGCCGTCTTATCGGCAAACGATGGTCCGGAACGGAAGCATGAAGGTGACATCAGACGGGCGGCGCAAGAGTTAAGGTTGCGAAGCCCTTGCTGAGGCCATGTGACGTCAATCTCGTGGCTTTCTCTGTGGGGTCGAGACCAGATAAGCAAAGCCTGCCGGCCTCGAGCTAATCTTATCTCTGCTGCCGTTCGTGATTACCAAGCTCCCGCATGCTCCCCGATCTCGTGTCCCACGTCGTTGAACTCTTTTGATCGTCCGTTCGTGCTAATCTCTCGCTGTCCATGCTGTTGCTGCTGCTGCTGCAGCCGACCATACCTCCGATCTACTTGCGAGACTTGCGCTTCTTCGTGGTCGATCCATTTGCAACCTTCCTGCCGCCTCCCGCTGCCTTTGCTAGACGTAGGCGCTGCTCGTGAACCGAATCGGCCAATGCTTTGGCCTTGTCGAGTCGTTCACGCAGCGTGGCGAGCATAGCTTCCGCTTTCTGTACGTTGCCGACGTGCTGCGTGGGAATGGCCTCGCGAGCCGCCTTCTGCTGCTTGACCGTGCGTTCGTCGCCGCTCTCGGCAATGAAAGGATCCTGGATCAGTTCCAGATCGTCGCTGAGGGATTGATAGACGAGCTCAATGTTGTTGACCACTTTCAAAGCCGGCACTACATCGACGAGCTCGCTCACGTCCACCTCGCCCTGGACAGCAGCTTCTTCCTGCTGCTCCCCGAGCTCGTCCTTCGTGCCCTGAGGAATCAGATCCAGTGGCTCGAGTCGATCGTTCCACCCTTTCGCCACAAACCAGCTGAGTCGCTTGAGATGCGGAAAGCGGAACTTCCTGGGTACCTTGGTGGCCTCCTCGATCTCGACGAGCTTCCACTGCGTCGCAACGTTCCAGTCGGTCAAAAAGTTGCCTCCGACCACGAGCGTGTTCTTGGGCGTGTAGACACAGTGCAGCCAGCCCGAGGGGATGAGCATGGTCTCGGCCGGTTGAATGTCGACACGCGTGAGGCTGTGCAGATGATCACCGAGCCAGTCAAAATCCTGTCGCGTGCTGCTGCACCAAGCCTTGTAGGCGGCCAGATTGCGAGGCGTGGGAGGAGCAAAGAGGAACGTCTTTTGACCCCAGATGACGTGATAGTAGACGCTGCTGCCGGCAAAGTCGATGTGCCAGTCCGAGTAGGCTCCTTCGACTCCCATGAGCACGTAACGTTGCACTTTGGGCCAGCTGTTGTCGGCACACGTCGTGTCTCGACGTTCTTGAGGCCAGTCACGGGTGACCCAGTCGAGGTCTCGGACGAGTTGCGGCGCTTCGACGTAGGCTTGCATGGGTGTACCGGTGACCTCGAGCGAGATGACGTTGAGCGTCTTCTGCTTCTTCTCCTTGGGCGTGTCGAAGTACTCGGCCCATTCCGAGATGGTCCACGACGCTTTCGACGAAGATTGAGAGGCAACGTCGATGACCTCGACGGGAGTGTCGTGACCAATGATGTCGGCGACGTCGAAGATGGTCATCTCTGGAGGTGGAACGACCATGCCGGGGATGGTAGTGTTGCGTGGCGCAAGTCGGCCCTTCGACTGTGTCTTGGTTGGAGCCGCTCTTGTGTTGCGAAGCCGCGATGATGCATCGTCTTCGATCTTGAGGAGGCCATTGTCCGCTTCGGCAGGATGATCGCCCGGTGCAGGGACGAGAACTGGCTGCTTGAGAGCGCTTTCGTCGTTCAACAACCAATCGAGCGTCCACTCGTGGCCTTGCATCCTACGGAAGCGGTCAGGCTCGAACTCGTATGTGTTGAGGAAGTTCTTCCATCGGCCTAGCGGGTCTGCCGGAATACCTTCCTGGATAGCAGCGTAGTCGACCTCAAGCTTTGCCCGACCCGACTTTCTGCGAGGTGGACGAGTGACGTTTGCGAAAGGAGGGCGTGAAGTGCTGGTGCCGGACTCGAAGGCTTCTTTTGACCGTGTGATGCATGGCTGACAGTACCACTTGCTGTAGTCGTCCGGGTTCTCGAGTGCGATGCAGATGCAATGGAACCAAGTCTTGCAGTGTGTACAGCAGATCCAAGAATCGCGATCAGAAGCGGCGCCTTTGCCAGGAGTGGGGGCGGCTTGACCCGGGGCTGGACAGGCGGCACAGTCGAGCTTGGATTCGTCGACGGGTTCAGCTCGTTGCTGCTTCGGTTTGTGGGCCTTTTCAGGATGTGAGAGGCCTTTTGGGACCGCCGTCGAGGAAGATATCGCCCGTTTGCGTGGACTGGAGCGCAGAGTGCGAGAGACCGAGGACGAGCCCTTGGGATGGGTGCTGAGCCCAGATGCAGCTGCCGCGGTCGTCATGATGCGGCAGCTGTCTCAATGTGAAGATGGCGGTATCTGATTTCGGGCGTAGATGGACCTCGGCTGCTGGTGTGAGTCGGCGTGGACAGTCGTCACTATTTGGAGGTGTCGTGTGATGTGAAAACCCTGTGGGGCGATTGAAAACAAGGTTGATGATCTCTCTTTGAGAGCCTTGACCAAACGAGCGATAGATTGAGCCGAGATGAGCGAGCACGAACGAGGAGGATGAACCGATGGATGATGGCAGAAAGGGAAGATGCTGGCGTGTGCGCTTGCGAAGACTTGGTCACTGTCACGGGATGCAAGCAGCCTACGGAAAAACGACGATCAGCCGAACTCTAAAGAACAAGAAGAGGCGCGCTCAAGGCAGAGCAGAAAAAAAGGAGCTACTTTGAGACACAGACGGACAAGACCCTGCATTCTGCATTTCAGTTGATGCTGCTGCGCAAAGAACACAATTTCAATTTTGGATCTGCCAATGTACGCTAGCAGTCTAACAATCTCAAAAAAAAAAGAATCGACGCTTTCAGACTTCTGTTCGATGTGATGTGTGTGAAGTGACGTAGCTGAGCCTCGAGCTTGGAAGAAGCAGAGACATGTGACGCCAGAATTCAAGGCTCGTCTGTCTGTCTTTTGACACGCGTCTCTCCAAACAGCTCTTTCGACTCAGCACTGGCCACGTTCTTGACTGATAGAGCCCACCTCTTCTCTCCTTGCCTCTTTCCTTCCTTCCCTCCATCCATCCATCTATCAACGCAAGCAGCTCCTTGCTCGGTTCCTGTCCGTCGTCACACGCGAGACTGATCACCTCGCCCTTCCTCTCCTTTTGCGAGCAATCGGTGCCATGGCCAGACAAGGCGACATCAAGCCAACAGCCAGTGGCCGGGCCTCCATTCCTACTCCGGCTGTCAGGTTTCCAGTCGATGATCAGCCTGGCCCACTCATCCGCAAGAGCAATGCTGGTCCCAAAGCGAAGCGATCTCGAGGCTTCTCCGGCTGGCTCATCTCTTTCGCCAGTCGCGTCACCATCTTCTACTTGATCTACGCCGCTCTCTGGACCTGTCCATCGCGTCCCTTCTCCTTCAAGTACTCGGCCAAAGATGCTCGCCCTGTCTGCCGCAACTTGGCACAGGCCCACGATCAGATCGCACCCATCGTCAAGCCGTATCTTCACCTCGCTCAGCAAAAGGCAGATCCGTACACCCGTCCTGTGATCAAGGCTGCCACGCCGTGGGTCAAGCGAGCTCAAAAGGTGTCTCGTCCCATCTATCGCGAGGCCGACAAGCGCGGTCGTCTGCTCTGGAAGAAGCGTATCGATCCTGCCCGCCGCCGCGCCATCAAACGAGCTCACAAGCACATCGATCCGTACCTTCGACAGGCCCAGCAGTATCACAAGAAGAACGTTCAGCCTCACATTGACACTGTCCACAAGGCGGTCAAGCCGTACCATGACATCTATCAGCGCGACGTTTCGCCCTATGTCGACCAGGCATATCAATACAGTCTGCAGTCGTCCTCGGTCTCATACGCCTTCTACATGGACAAGGTGCATCCTCATGTCGTTCAGAGCATCAAGCACGTGTACAGCTTCCTGGTCAACCATGTCAGCCCAGCAGTTCGCAGATTCTACAGTGTTTACGTCCGACCTCAGCTCGATCGCTTGGTCGCCAAGGTGTACGAGCGCAAGGCCCACTGGCTCGGTTCCGACGCCATCAAGGCTGCGCAGCGAGAGATGAAGCAGACCGCCAAAGAAGCCGACAAGCACGCTGAGCAGGCCGTCAAGCAGGCTGAGAAGGACGCCATCAAGGCTCAGAACGACCCTTCGCTTCTCGACCGCGTCAAACAGGCAAAGGATGCCGTCCACGACAGTGCTACAGGTACAGAGACCGACCCAGTCAAGGTGGCCCAGCTCGACGCTGAGCTTGAGGCCGAAGAGGCCAAAGTCAAGGATCTGCTCGAGGTGTGGGAGAAGGGCATGTCCAATCTCATCGAGCAGGAGTACAAGCTAGCCGTCAACCGCATCGCTGAGCTTCGCAACACTCGACTGACCGACCTTCCCGACCGCTTCGGCCTGATCAACGAGGCATTCGTTGAGGACACGGTGGCCTTGATCCTCAACCGTGTGGAACGTGGCCTCCGCAAGATCTCGACTCGATCCTCGGATACCGAAAAGGACCTCAAGAAGAAGCTAGACGAAGGTAACAAGCTGGTCGACCAGCAACTTGCCAAATTCGACAAGGCCGGTCTCGAGACCAAGGCACAGATTGCGGCCCACTACGAGGAGCTTCTACAGCAGGAAAGACAAACCATCGAGGCGAGCAGTGCCGAGGTTCGCAGATATGCCGCTGCTGCCAAGGATGCCTACGACGAGATCATGCGCAACGCCAAATTCGCGGTCACCATGGACGAGTGGCACGGTTGGGACATGGGCGTTCGCAAGCGCGCTGCGCTCTTTGCTGACGAGCTTGCCGCTGTCCAAAGCAATAAGAAGGCGGTCAGCAAGTCGAGTGGAGCCGTGGATCTGCGCAAGCAGGCTCCCGACATGGAAAAGGAGATCAGCTCGCTTCGCAGCTGGACCGACAAGCTCCACAGCTCGGCGAGGAAGGAGCTCATTGCCTACTGCGACACTGCGCTCGCCGCGCTGGCAGGGGACGGCGTCGCTGCCAAGATCTCGGACATCGCCGACAGACTTGCCGAGCAGGCTAGCCGCATCAGCACCGATGCCACGGCCGGCATGCTGGCAGCCGTCGCGTCAGCGCGTGACAAGATGGGGCTCGGCGAGGTGGCTGACGAAGGCTATTTTGCACGCGCCAAGGCCTACGTCGCATCTGGAAAGGGTTCCGGTTCGTCCTTCGACGACTACGTCAGCAGCCTCAATGCTAGAGCCGCCGCTGCGGGCAGTTCCGCATCCTCTGTTGCCGCTCAGGCTAGTAGCAGCGTCGCTTCGGCCGTCGGAGCCTCCTCATCGCCCGCTGCGGCAAAGGCTCCTGCTGCTGTCGTCGATGCCGCTGGTGAAGTCGCTGCCAATGTACGAGCCGCTGCAAGCTCGGCTTCGGATGCAGCTGCCTCTGCGGCTTCTTCCGCTTCCTCGGTCGCAAGTCAGGCCAGCCGCAGTGTCGCCTCGGCTGTCGGCGCTTCTCCCTCGCTCGAGACGGTGGAGGACTACATCGAGGTCGCAAAGGACAACGCCCAGGGTGCGGCTAGCAGGGCCAGCCAAGCAGTGCGATCAGCTGCGTCGTCGGCTTCGTCCGCTGCATCGGTTGCTTCGAACGCAGCTGGTTCCGCTGCCGGCAATGTTGGCGCTGCTATGCAGTCGGGTGCCTCTAGCGTGTCTTCGGCTGCCTCGGTCGCTTCGAAGTCGGCGGGTTCAGTTGCTGGTAACGTAGGCCAAGCGGCTCAGTCAGGTGCATCGTCCGCGTCATCCGCAGCATCGGTGGCCTCGCGCTCAGTTTCGTCAGCTGTCCAGTCCGGCGCATCGTCTGCGTCCTCAGTTGCTTCGGTCGCTTCGAAATCGGCTGGCTCGGTCGCAGGCAACGTCGGTCAAGCAGCTCAATCAAGCGTCTCCTCCGCGTCATCAGCAGCATCCGTCGCCTCGCGCTCGGTCTCATCCGCCGTCCAATCCGGCGCATCGTCCGCATCATCTGCGGCCTCGGCCGCGTCCGCATCCGCCAGCTCGGCAATCGACGACGCCGGTTCAGCGGCATCATCCGTCTCGTCCTCCGCATCTTCCGCTGCATCCGTAGCCTCGCGATCCATCGCCTCGGCCGTCGGAGCCTCCCCGTCACCAGAGACGTTCGCAGACCGCCTCGAGGATGTGCAGGACAAGCTGGGCGGGGCGGCGGCTTCGGCGAGTTCGGTGGTGAGCAAGGCGAGTCGTAGCGTTGCTAGTGCCGTGGGTGCCAGTCCGACGGCGGATACGGTGGAGGATGTGGTGGAGGATGTGAGGGATGCTATTAAGAGTGCTGCTGCCAAGGTTCATGTTGAGCTCTGAGGTTTCAACCCGGATTTGCAATCACATTCGTTTCAAAAGGAGTAAAACGGGTTGATTACGTGAAGACAGGTGTGGGTCTTGCCAGCTGCTGAGCCTTAGCAAGCTCTCGCTGTTTGAGCATCCGCCTGAGCACGAAGATGGATCCTGTCTCCGGTTGATCTGCGCTACTCTCCTCGAACGCCTTTACAAGCTCCTTATTCCTCAACAATGCGAATCGCTTCCGCTGCTCGATCGTCTCCATGGTCGGCTTGACCAGTTCGGTAGGCAACACATCGCACGGGATCCTCGCAAGGTGGTGCAGCATCGATGCTTCGACGTGCTCCCAGGTGCGTGCGGGGGCGTAGACGCGCGTGAGCGTCCGCACCAGCAGACTCAATCGACGTTGGACGTGCGTTGCGATGGTTTCGCCGAGGGGTGGTCGTCCGCCGTGAAGGCAGAGGTAGACGATGTTGTTGAGCACGTTGCGTTCAGTGAACAGGCACGAGAATTGGGTGATGTGTCGAGGAGGTTTGCTGGAAAGGGTGAAGTCGGATGAGGTGTAGTCGTGCTTGATGTCGGTTGAAGCGTAGTCGAGGAGGGAGGCTTCTGTGACACTTGATGGTTGGCCAGCGTGGAAAGCCTCGTATTGGTCCATGGTGAGATTGAGCAGCTTGAGACCGCGTTTGAGCGTCTGCCACGGGTAACTCCCCGTGTACGTGCGATGCTTCCCCTTCTTCCCTCCCTCGAGACCATCGACTTCGCTCGCTTCAACCAGACTGCCTTCCGTCCAGTAATCCATCGACCACGCATCCATCCATCTCTTCCACAACCTTAGAGCCGTCGCGTTGCCTTCGTAGTCCTTCGGATCGAAACCCGACGAAGGATTCGACGGCAAAGCGATGCCCGTCCATAAGCGAGCAAAATACCTTGATGAAAAAGCGTGTTGCAGAACGTGGAACGAGGCGTCCTGTCCTCCGTTGTCGTGACGTTCACGCATCGCTGCGGAGAAGAGCGTGATGATGCTGCTTCGCTGTTTGAGGACTAGCTCGTATCGTTGTGCCGACGCCTCGTGAGGCGGCACAGCGGGCTCGACGGAGAGAAGTCGACGAAGCTCGCTCATGCCCCGGTCAAAGTCGCCAATAGCGGCGTACAGGCGAAGTCTGAGATAGGCGCGGTCAAGACGCGATTCGACCAAAGGCTTGTTGTCCAGTACGCCGACGACAGAGGGTTCGCGCGACGAACGTGTTGAGTCGATCTTCGCGATCAGGGCTTGTATGCGATCAACAGTCTTCGTCTGAACTGTAGACTCGACTCGCTGCTTTGGCTGAAGAGCATCGATCTCGGCGCCGACCAAAGCCGAGAGGGCTCGCGGCGAGCTTTTGAACTTCTTGCTCCAACCAGTGTCGGCAAGCTGGTGGAACACAGTGCGAACGAGGTCGAGGGTACTCTTCTTCTGCTCCGCCGAGGTGAGTGCGGCCAGAGGGTTGCGAAGGGGGGCGCCGAGTCCGGAGATGACGGCCGAAAGGAATGTGTCATCAAGGTGGATGCCGTTCGCTTCCATCGATGCCTTGGTCTCCAGAATCTGCTTCTGTATGTTGTTAGACATTCGCTTGACGTCGAGCTGGCTTTTACCGGCAATGGCGGAAGTCTGCTGTCGGAACCTTGAAATGAGCTGAAGCTGATAGTGGAAGATGGTGGTAGGCAATGACCGTCTCGTCAGGACGTCGAAGCAGGCCCTGACCGAGTCAGGACGACCTTGATGCGAGTAAGCCTGCATGAGATTGAGAAGGACGTGTGACCAAAGCTGGGCCTGTTCGATGTTGTGCAGCGGCGCAGCCGCATCGTCCGCTTTCACCGTCACAGCCGTTGCATCCGGGCGGCGGTGAGAAAGGCGCTGATCGGCGATTTTGACAAGGCGATCCAGCAGCATTGACGACGAAGTGGAGCCTGCCTCGCTCGACATTCGGAACAAGAACAAGGGCGACAATCCGTGAAGGGGACTGCATGCGTGTACGAGCCCCAGGTATTTAGTGATCAGGCGATCCAAAGAAGAAGGCTGAGGCGTCTTACCGGTGCGCTCGGCGAGATCAAGAGATGCTCGCAGCAGGGAAAGCACGAAGTGTTCGTTGAGGTCGAGTGCCGGTTTGGTGACTTCATTATCACGGCTAGCATCAAGATGCATCTGACGTGCCCTCCGTCGTTCGGCGTGCAGACGATCGCTCCGGTAGATCTGGTCGGCAGCCAATGCAAGCTGATCCATGTCTTCCGCCCCATCCATCTTTGCTTCGATATCGGCGGTGTCTGATATCGGGAGCTGGAAGGATGAAGTTGCGGGAACATCTGTATCAAAGTAGGACGAAAAGTCGGTGCTGGTGTTGCCCCTCGTCGCAGGACGAACCTGTCGGACATGGTCGATCTGCGGCGACTTTGCATTCGCTGATGATGTCGAAGGACCTGTAGCATCGTCTGGACTTGCAGCGAGGTCTGATTGCGAGATCGCTACCCGAGCGAAGGAAGCATTGTGTCGATGACTAGTCGCCGTTCTATGGTAAAGACTGGGAGCGAGGAAATCAGGAATGGCTGTGGGGCGGTAGCCCGAGCCCTGAGCTTGCGACTCGATCGATGAGAAGCGACCAAGGAGGCTCAGCGACTGACGACACCGTGACATGCTGCAAGGCCGCCCATCGGTTGCGACGCCTGCAGTCGGAGCAGCACGCCTAGGATGCAGATGTCGAATGCGAGCTTAGGCTGTTGGCCCGCTACCTTCAGCAATCTATCGAAAGCGATGATGTCGACATGGAATTCAGCTGTTTGAGTGTTCTACGTAGCTGTTCTGTCGTGGGATAGGGAAGATCGAGGAGTGTACGTGAGGGCATGAAGGCAAAGCAACGCCCAGTTTGATGGCTTCGCTCACCAAAAGCTCGGAATTCGGCTTGTCCAAGTCACGTGTGAGCTGCCAATTTTTGATTTTTTGAGGGAAATTTGGAGCTGAGCCGGCGGTGCTGCTGAGCGTTTTTTCTGACATCGAATCTTCTTCCGAGGTTGCCTCTTCCCCATACCTTGGCAAGACACTCCATCAAGCACAGTTGAGGCCGCTTGGATTCACCTTTTGCACCAAGATGCCACCGTCTTCAGCTGCGGAGAGCTCAACCAAGAGGAAGAAGGGCGGTCCTGCTCCTCACCTCAAGTCACGCTCCAAGAATGCTCGTAGACTCAAGAGGCAGACCGAGGATGCCGAGATCGCACAGCTCGAACAGGGCGCCCACAGCTTGGTGGCACCGGTTGACTTCAAGCAGTTCGCTCAACTGCCGTTGTCCGATCGAACACGCAGAGGACTCAAGAAAGCAGGCTACACCGACATGACCGACATCCAGGCCAAGTCATTGCCGTTGTCACTCAAAGGCAAGGACGTTCTAGGCGCAGCGAGGACAGGCTCGGGAAAGACGTTGGCGTTCTTGATACCGGTGCTCGAGATCCTGTATCGAAAGAAATGGGGCCCTTCGGATGGCCTCGGTGCGCTGATCATCTCACCAACGAGAGAACTTGCGATTCAGATCTTCGAAGTTCTTCGCAAGGTCGGACCCTATCACACTTTCTCCGCCGGACTAGTCATTGGTGGCAAGGATGTCAAGCAGGAGAAGGATCGCTTGTCGCGTATGAACATCCTCGTCGCCACTCCCGGTCGTCTCCTGCAGCATATGGATCAGACTCTCGGTTTCGACACTTCAAACCTTCAAGTGCTCGTATTGGACGAGGCGGACCGCATCCTCGACATGGGCTTCTCGCGCACCCTTAACGCAATTGTTGAAAACCTCCCCCGCGATCGCCAGACCATGCTCTTCTCTGCAACACAGACCAAACGCGTCAAAGACCTGGCGCGGCTCTCCCTGCAAGATCCCGAATACGTCGCTGTCCGCGAGCCAGAGAACGAGGGCTCCACGCCGAAGGGTCTTGAGCAGCACTACATGCTCGTTGAACTCGAGAAGAAGCTCGATCTTCTCTACTCGTTCATTCGCACTCACACCAAATGCAAGGCGCTCGTCTTTATGAGCTCGTGCCGTCAAGTTCAATTCGCTCACGAAACCTTCTGCAAGCTGCGACCTGGTGTCAGTCTCATGGCGCTGCATGGCAAACAAAAGCAGGCTAAGCGTCTGCAGATCTTCACGCAGTTCACAAAGACACAACACGCGCTTCTGTTTGCCACCGACATTGCTGCACGTGGTCTCGACTTTCCTGCTGTCGACTGGGTGATTCAGCTTGACGTCCCCGAGGACGTCGACACCTACATCCACCGCGTCGGCAGAACCGCTCGATATACCGCCAAGGGCAACAGTCTGCTCTTTGTGCTTCCCAGCGAAGAGAAGGGCATCCTCGAGGCGTTGGCCTCCAAGAACATTCCCATCAGCCGCATCAAGCCCAAGGAGAGCAAGACGCAGAGCATCCAGAATCAGCTGCAGGCGTTTGCCTTCCAAGAACCGCAGATCAAGCATCTCGCGCAGAAGGCCTTCGTCTCTTACGTCCGCTCGATTCATCTGCAGAAGAACAAAGACATCTTTGATGTCACCGCGCTTCCGCTCGAACCTTTTGCTGCCGCCCTTGGCCTGCCAGGTGCGCCCAAGGTCAAGTTTGTCAAGGAAGCGGAAAGGGCCAAGAAAGCTGCTGCGTACAAGGCTGCACAGCAGGGGCGAAGCATCGGCAAAGAAGCTGCGGGCGACTCGGACGACGATGAGGATGGTATTGCGGACAAGGCCGGCAAGGTACGCACCAAGTACGATCGAATGTTCGAACGCAAGAACCAAGACATCCTCAGCGAGCACTACGCTCAACTCATCGCCGACGACAACTCTTCCGCAGCAAGCAGCAGCGACGACTCAGACGCAAGCGACAGCGACTCGGATTCCGGTGCTTCCTCCGTCAGCGACGACGGCGATGCAGATGGCCGCGAGGAGACCCGATACCGCCGTTCTGCTGCCAACCGTAAGGAGGACCGTCTTGTCGGCAGCGACTCGTCCGACTCTGAAGGTTCGGAGGACGACGAAGCCGGAGCGCTGCGAAAGCCGAAAGCGACCTCCAAGGCACGCATCACCGCGGCAAGCCCAGACGCCGGCGACGATTTCCTCACGCTGAAGCGTGCTGACCATGCGCTCGAAGATGACGGCGATGCATATGGCATTGGCGGAGGCGACGAGCTGCCGGTCACCATGGAGCAAGCGAGAGCGGACGCCACGGAGAACCTGTCGAAGCGAAAGCTCGCCATGGGTCAGAGCAAGAAGGCGTTGGCGCTGGCAGGCAAGCGTGGAATCGGCGAGAAGCTCATCTTTGACGACGACGGCGAAGCACATGCGCTGTACGAACTTCAGGATGAGGAGGAGTTCAAGAAGCAAGGCGACGCCAAGACGCAGGCTCAGCGCTGGGAGATGGAGGAGCGCGAGCGCATGCAGCAAGCCGACGTCAAGGACAAGGAGCTCGCCAAGGAGAAGCGCCGCGAGAAGCGTCGCCGACAGAAGGAACGCGAAAAGGCAGCCGAAAACGACGATGACTCGGACGGAGACGAGGACGAGGACGGCGACAGCGCCGCTGACGACGGCGGCAGAGCCGTGTTGGCGCCCATCGACAACCGCTCGGACGGATACGAGACACCTGACTTTGAACTCTCGTCCGAAGAGGAAGACGCCGACGACAGCAGCAGCGACGATGATGACGACGAAGAAGCACGCTACGCACCGGCTTCGAAGCGACGCAAGGTGGCTGCCTCATCCGAGTCGGCCAACCGACAACCCAAGAAGAGCAAGCTCGAGCAAGAGGAAGAGCTGGCTTTGCGCCTTCTCGCCGGCGATGCGTAATATCCGCCTCCCATTCTGGCCAGCCAGCGTTTCCGATCTAGTAAGTTTTGCCGTCTCGAATCGACCTTGCTGCACCAGTCACGAAACTCCGGTGGCAGCACGCTGAGAGATGCCGCTTCGCATGATGGTACTCGTGTAATTTGCGCCTGATGGCCGTTGGCGTCCCTCCATCTTTGGATGGCGGTACAACGGGGCTCGCTAGCCGGCAAGCCCTGACGCCTTCGGCTCGATGAAACCAACACTTCTGATATCTCAAGCGGCTCTCTCTGTGTGTCTGCCCAGCGGATGCACGACGCGGTGTCAGCGATACTAGTAAGATAGAGCAACGTACTGACCGTTCAGCATTTTCTGTCTGCTCTTGCTTCGTAGACGCTCAGCGTCAAGATCCATGCTCTCTTTCCTTCCCATACCATTTGTATTTGTACCAGCATTCATTCCATCTTCATTCGATCGCATCTCTGTGTGAGCTCAGACCGTTGGTATCGCTAGCGTGGGTCAAGAGGAGGCATTTGCGCTGATGAAGGACCAGGCAGCGGCTGTGGAAATGCGGGCGTTTCTTTGTCAGGACCCTGCCCGTCAGCCACGACGGCAACCACGCAGGAAGAACGAGGAAGGGGAACCCTTGGGCTAAGCTACGTACTGGCTTTAGCTGGGTTTTGGACCCTGGAAACCAAGTTTTCGCCGATGCCCGCCTGCTTTCAGCGCCGCAGCAGTCAGCAGCGCCTTAGCTGATCGGGTCACGTCGAATCGCCGGTGTTCCTATCAGCTGCGGCTGTCCCTGCTCTGATCATTTGGACTTTCCTTCAAGATGACTAGCAGCATGACATGAAGCAGCGACTTGGGGGAAGCGGTCTGCTGAGCTGCTTGACTTGTCAGTGGCAAGAATGAGGCTCGCGCGCTGTCGGATCGTTGGGATCGCAGTCGAGTGCAGTGAGCAGCTCAGCCGGCTCAGCTTTTTGTGTGTGACTGACTGTGACTGCAGTCTGCGATTTCCAACCTGTTTTTCTCTCTGTCCCTCTCAGAGTTGGAAAATTAGACCCTGTCAGGAGGCTTGCCTGCTTGTTTGCTTGCACCGCCGCTTGGTTGCCTCGATTTCGCTCCACTTTGTCGGGCCGCCGCCGTGTGACTGACTGTGTGACTGAAGCAGCTGCTGGTCTCATCTGGCCGTCAGTCACATTGACAGTTCAGGCGTGACTGACTAGCGTGAGTGCGCCTTCGACTCAGCAACCCAAACTGCATTTCCTCGGCTCGCTCGCTTTCCACCTTCCTTCCCTTTCTTTACCGCTCACCACACACTCACACACATCTCGCCTTCGAGAGCACATCACACGCTTCGTCACGCCAATCGCTTTTGCCTTTTGGTCTCGAAGCTTGTTCGTTTGTCTCTTGAATCGGACAGGCCCAGCTGGTAATCTGGCCTCGCTCCACTGTCCACCAACCCAATTCATTGCTCGCATGCATTGACGATTCTTTCTCTCAACCTTCCACCACCATCTTAAGCCTCGGCATTCAGCATATCACCAACACCACCACAGCATCTCACTCACGACATTCCTCACATCAATCTTTCTCCCCCAACCCAGTAGCGTGCTAGCTCATCTCATTTACGCTTTGATGCACGTAGCTCATCTTCAGTGACCATCTCTGTCTACGCCATTCCAAGCGCCGGATCGATCGTCGCCACCGCCTCGGCTTCTTCCATCCTCAAGGCCTTGGGAGTATCTGTGACGAGTCTCATCGATGCCTGTCGATCGCAGACGTGCCAAGTCCAGCTCCCCATCCAAGGCTCATCCCTCGAATCGGGCCTCCGCCTCTCCACTCGCTTCCAACACCGCCTCGACCACCGCATCTGCCACTGACCTCCCCGGCGTTGGTGGTCCTTCTCGACGAGCTCCATCCAACACAGCCACAGGCGCAACTGCAGGTCTACGCCGGAGCCGAAGACTGTCTGCTGCTACAGCTCACACCGACGACTTCTCCGACACTCGTAGCGAGTCCCCTTTCTCCTCCAACAGCCAACTCTCAGCGCCCGTGACACCCGCTACCGCCGTTTCCTCTTCATCTTCCCGTCCTTCTTCCACTCGCCGCAAGTCTCGTGTCTCGTCCCCTGGTCCTTTCCCGGCCTCATCCTCTTCCACCTTGGCGCCTCCACAAGCCACCCCTTCACGGGCTGGTGCCGCCGGTGTATCTTCCCCAACAAGCCCCGCCTCCACCTCGAGCGCTGGACGAAAGGGTAAAGGAAAGGCGAAAGCGACCCCGGAAACACCTGCTACTGTCGACCCCGCATCTGCGACGCCGTCCACTTCGACGTCTGCAAAAGGGTACGTATCTCAGTAGAGAACCACTTTCAGTCCGCGAGCTTGCTTTGCTAACTCGCCGTGTCAACCCATTCTCTTCTTGTCCGTCCGCGTCCAGAAAGCGCAAAGCTTCCACGAGCAACGCACAGCAGACGCCAGTCAAGTCTTCAGCTTCTCGTGTCGCTTCCTCCTCCACCGCCTCTCCCGCATTCCCAGGCGAACCTAGCAGCAAGCGCCAAAAGCCTAACCCGAAGTCTTCTGGTTCGAGCAAGACGTCGCCCCGGGCTTCCTCCACCTCGCCGTATTCGCTTCGTTCTCGCGGCAAAGCCAGCAACGCAGAAGCTTCGTCGTCTTCCACTTCCGTCATGACCGGCCTCGACTCGAACGGCTCGGAGGCCCGCTCCTCGGCGGCGACCAAGTCCAAGGCGTCGGCTAAATCCAAGCGTGCCTCCACCAGCGGATCCACTCGTGCCACTCGCAGCACGCAACAGCTCGAATGCTCCGACGAGTCTGGCCACGGCGACGACGACGATGTGCAAATGTCGGACCTCAGCAGCACCAACACCTCGAAGCAGCATCGCCCGTCGGAAGCATCCGTCGGCATCGTGGAAGAGCCTCTGGATGCAGACCATCCCATCGATGATGAGCACTCCGACGATCTGGATCAAGACTTGGACGACGACGAGGACGAGGATGAAGACGAGGAAGACCATGACGACGACGAGGACGACGAGGACGACCACAACGAGGATGATGAAGGTCTGCATTCACGGGCCGCCGGCGGAATGGGTGCATTCGAAGACGAGGACGAGGACGACATGGGCGACGATGCCGATCATGGTGCTGGAGGTGTCTTTGGCCTCAACCTCCGAGCCATGGCCGGATACATGTCCGGCCTCTCGTCCAGGTTTCGCAGCCTGCTCACTGCTCTGCGAAACGAGACCGACCCTACAGCTCAGATGGTAGCCCTGCAAGAGTTGTCGGAGCTGCTCAGCGTCAGCACTGAGGACACTTTGGCCGGCTACTTCCCCACCGACTCTTACGTCAAGGAGCTCGTCTACATCCTCGGTGGACCCAAACCCGAGCGAAACGATGTCGGCAGTGGCAAGTCGGCCAAAATTGAGTCGGCGGATGACGGCCTCGACGACGAGATGAAGGCGGTTCTCGCTGCTGCTGCTGCTGCCGACATGGAGGACAACGGCGAAAAGATGCTGCTCGCCTGTCGCTGCCTGGCGAACCTCATCGAGGCCATGCCGTATGCAGCCCACAGCGTCGTCGCCAATGGCGCCATCCCTATCCTCAATGCAAAGCTCATGGAGATCACGTTCATCGATCTCGCCGAGCAAGTTCTGCAGACGCTCGAGAAAATCTCACAGGACTACCCCAGCTCCATTGTCAAAGAAGGCGGCTTGTCGGCCATTCTGCAGTATCTCGATTTTTTCAACATCCATATCCAGCGGACCGCGATGACAGCTGCAGCCAACTGCTGTCGGAAGCTCACGCCCGAGTCGCTCAGCATGGTCCGCGACGTGATGCCCATCATCCAGAACGTCCTCACGTACAGCGACCAACGCCTCGTCGAGTCCGCATGCAAGTGTGTCGTGCGTATCGTGGAGAGCTACAGAGCCCATCCAGAGCTCTTGGAGCAGCTGCTGACGGGTGAGCTCCTTGCTGCACTCAACAACTTGCTTCTCCCGAACTCGTCGTCGACCAGCTCCAACACCTCGCTCGGTGCGAGCGTCTACACCGACGTGCTCAAGGCGCTCGGCACGGCCTGTCGAAGCAGTCCGCGCCTTGCTGTTGTGCTGCTCGAGAACAACATTGTCGAGACGCTCTACCACCTGCTCACTGGCTCTCCCGCTCCGACAGACTCGGCCGGCGCTCCAGCGACGCATGGCGTCAAGCTCGAGTCAGAGCAAGCTTCGGGCCCTGACAGCGCCGCCGAGACTGCTGCCGTGGCTGTCGTCCCCGAAGCGGGCGTAGAGGTTGCCGGTGGTGCTGCGGTCGCCGTGGCTGACATGGCTGTGCTGCAGAACCTTGCACAGCGTCCCAAGGAGCAGATTCAGGAAGCTCTGTCGCTGGTGGGTGAGCTGCTACCTCCTCTGCCGCGTGACGGCGTCTTTGACCCTCGCGCCTACACCGAGAAGGCATACTCGAAGCGCACTGCGGGTAAGAAGGCATCGGCTGCTGGCAACACCACAGCAGCCACTGCTTGCGCCGATCCATCGAAGGCCACCGAGGACCAGACGGCGTCGGACGCCACGACTCCCACATCGACCACCTCGGCTCGTCCTCCGACGTCGCGGACCAGCTCTTCGCGCAGCAAATCAGCATCTCGGCCGAAGACGGACAAGGAGTTGGCGCGAGAGGCTGCCCAGGCCAAGCGCATCGAGATGTTGCAGGGCAGGACTGCGCTCGTCAAACGATTCACGTCTCTGGTGCTCCCCACCTTGGTCGAGGTCTACGCAGCCAGCGTTGCGCTCCACGTGCGTCACAAGGCGATCAACGGCATCCTCAAGATCATCAGCTTTGTCGATCCCGAGTCTCTCGGCGAGACGCTCGACAACGTGCCCCTCGCTAGCTTCCTGGCTGCCATCCTCTCCTCCCGCGACCACCCGACCCTCGTCAACGGAGCGCTCCAGATCGTGGAGCTGCTCACCGAAAAGCATCCCTCGCTGTACACGGCACTGCTGCGGCGAGAAGGTGTGATGTGGGAGATCGATGACATTGCATCTCAGACGCCGTCTGCGCGCCCTGCTGCCAGCAGCGAAATTGCGACCAGCAGCACAGGCGACGCGGAGCGTGGTTCTACTGCTCAGCCTTTGACTCTGCCTCGAGCCGGGTCCGGCTCCAGCTCCTCGGGTGTGGACGCAGCCATGGAAGCTGCCGGCATGGGTCTCTCCTCTGGTTCGACCCTCGCACGCCTCATTGCCGCCGCGTCTGCCTCGGGTCAGGCCGGCGGGCTCGTCGATGCGCTGAACGGCCGCCACGCGTTGTCGTCTTCTTCGTCGACCTCTGCCTTCAATGCACAGGCTTCGGCCGAAGCGACCGATGCCAGCATCTGGCGAGCACGCGTCTTGCGCGACAAGTTCTCCGCCGAGGCATCTTCGTCCGAAGGTGCGCAGAGTGCAGCTCAGGCCCTCGATCATATCAAGGACCTCGTCAAGCGCCTCTCCGCTTCTGCAGCCAAGGGGCAGGAGGAAGATGCGCAAGACGTGCTCGAGCAGGTATCGTCGCTCTTCTCGCGCAGCGACGAGCCCATGTCAAGCTTCGAGCTGCTCCGATCCGGATTGGTCGAGTCACTCTATTCGTTTGCTACGTCCGGCAACGGAGGCATTCCATTGGAGCGCAGGCGTTCGCTGCTCATCTCCACGTTGATGGACACCGATGAAACGACAGGCCAGAGTGGCGCAACTGTGCTGGTCAGGAGGCTGCAAGAAGCTCTCAGCCGTCTCGAGAACGTCGAGATTACAACGGCACTCAGTGGAAGCAGCGACGAAGTGCGCAAGAGCCCCAGTGCTATGCTCGGACGTCAGCTGCGCTTGCGACTGCAGGCCGAGGACTCGACCGACATCCCACGCAGCTGCAACAACATCATCGTCACGATTCACGCCGTCGCCACCTTCCAGTCCCTGAGCGACTACCTTCGACCCAAGATCGCCATCTCGTCCGGTGCATCCGGTGCGGGCGTATCGTCTGGCTCCGGCGCTGCTGGCTCGTCTGCGTCGTCGCGACTCTCGTCCGTCCTGGCTGCCTTTGCCGCGGCGACCGGAGGCGCTGGAGGATTCCCTGAGCTCGGCGGCACCAGATCGGCGGCTCTTGGCAGTCTCGGATCCGGCTCGTCAGATGACAAGGCCGCGAAGGACAGCAGCAAGGGCGAAGCAGCAGACAGCTCCGGCAGCGGTCCCGGCAAGGATAAGCAGAACAGCGATGGCAAGATCGACAGTAAGGAAGACGAAGCATCCGGATCTGCACAGACGGAACAGAGTCGAGACGCCGAAGCGCGCGAAGAGGCTCGCGCGCTTGCTCGACACCTCTTTGGCGCTGACGACGATTCCGCCGGCGCAGCCAACGGCGAAGACAAAGGCAAAGAGACTGACAACGCGAACGGCACAGACGATGAGGCACTCGCACGCTCACTCATGGAAGGACTGCTCCACGGTGCCGAGTTCGACGAAGACGAGGGCTTCACGGACGAGGAAGGCTTCGACGAAGAGATCCTGCAGAGCGAAATCCCTGCCGATGGCGCCAACGGCCCCGCTGGCGGTCTTGCAGCCGCCGCCGACAGCTCTGATGCTGGCGACAAGACCATCAACCTTGACGTCGAAAAGGAAGGCGGGAAGATCGTCGCCAAGACGCCGGAAGGCACGCGCATCGCGACGCCCAGCAACGGATCAGGCACGCCCAAGCTGTCCGACGGCGCTGCTGCCTCGTCCTCGTCTTCAACCGCAAGCCCGGCCAAGCCGTCGTCGTATGCATCGGCACTGCAGAAGAAGCCGTCGGACTGGCATCTCGAGTTCTCCATTGGCTCTGAGAAGCTGGGACTCGACACGACCATCTACGGCGCGGTGCATCGCTACGAGACGGCACAGGCACGAGGCCAGGGCGCGTCCGCTTCCTCCAACGCCGTCTCATCGCTGCATGGGGGCAGCAAGCACATCTGGAGCAACGTCTACACCGTCCGATACAGGAAGGTGTCCGGTGCCGACGCCAAGTCTGTAGCCGAGGCGACTCCCGAGCCAACCTCGGCTGAGAGCGCCTCTGTCGAGCTCCCCGCTTCGGTCAAGGAGGATGCTCCGTACGCCAAGCTGCTCCAGCTGCTTGCCGTTCTGCACTCGCTCAACACGGAATGGCGCGAGGTCTCGCGTGCAGGCGTTGTCCATAGCGACTCAGCTGCGAATGGGACCGTCTCGCAAACGTCGGCATCGGCGCTGGCCGAGTCGGCCTTTGTCAACAACAAGCTTACGGCCAAGCTGAATCGCCAGTTGGAGGAGCCCATGATTGTCGCTTCTGCTTGCCTGCCCGCCTGGTCGACGGATCTGCCCAAGTGCTTCCCGTTCCTGTTCCCCTTCGAGGCCAGGTTCGCCTTCTTGCAGTCGACGTCGTTCGGCTACGCTCGCCTGCTCACTCGATGGCAAGCGCTGCACAGCCGCAATCAGGAGCCCGGGAGCAGCAGCTCTTCGTGCCTGGACGACTCGTTCGGCTTCCTCGGTCGTCTCCAGCGGCAGAAGGTGCGCATCTCCCGCGGCAACCTGCTCGCCTCTGCATTCAAGGTGTTTGAGCTGTATGGCTCCAACTCGTCGGTGCTCGAGGTCGAATACTTTGAGGAAGTTGGCACCGGTCTCGGTCCCACGCTGGAGTTCTACTCACTCGTTTCCAGGGAGTTTGCTCGCAGGGATCTCAAGCTCTGGCGCGACAGCCGCGCTGGCGGATCCGACGAGGACGGCAGTCAGTACGTCTTCAGCCCTCTCGGTCTATTCCCAGCTCCCCTGCTCGTGGCGGGCGCCGAAGCCGAGGAAGGTACCGCTGCCTCGTCGCCTTCAGAGGGTGGCGACGCTGCCGGAACGACGCAGAAGCGGCTGCAGGCATTCCGCATCCTGGGCCAATTTGTCGCCAAGGCTCTGCTGGACTCGCGTATCATCGATTGCAACTTTTCGCCCGTCTTCATGCGTGCCGTGCTCAACCAGCACGTGGCGCCGACCCTGGCCACGCTGTCCGCTGTCGATCCCACCCTGGCTCGATCGCTGTCGTCGATGCGTCGGATGCCAGCGGAGGAGATCGAGTCGCTCGGACTTGATTTCACTCTGCCTGGGTACGAGTCGATCGAGCTGCACGCCGGCGGTCGAGACGACACGGTGACGAGCGCCAACCTGGAGCGCTACATCTCGGAAGTGCTGGACATGACGCTGCACAAGGGGGTTCGCGCGGCCGTTCGCGCTTTCCGCTCCGGCTTCAGCCAGATCTTCCCCATCTCGGCCATGTCGAGCTTCACGGCGGATGAGCTTGTGATGCTGTTTGGCAACACCGAGGAAGATTGGAGTGAGACGACGCTTCTGGCGAGCCTCAAACCGGACCACGGCCTCAACTCGGACTCGCCCACGTTCCGCGACATTGTGACCATCATGGCTTCGTTTGATGTCAAGCAGCGTCGCGAGTTCCTGCAATGGCTCACCGGCTCGCCCAAGCTGCCCATCGGAGGCTTCTCGGGTCTGCACCCGCAGCTTACGATCGTCAAGCGTCCGCACGAGGCGCCGTTGACGCCCGATGACTACTTGCCGAGTGTGATGACGTGCGTCAACTATCTCAAGATGCCCACGTACTCGTCTCGCGACAAGATGCGCGAGCGATTGCAAACGGCGATGAAGGAGGGCTCGACCAGCTTCCACCTTTCCTAGCGCAATCCTCCTTACGCTTACCCATTCATCCCTCCTTCTCGGTGTCGCATTTCATCTGTACCAGTTCGTCATCTCATCTACTCGAATCAAAGTCAAAGTCGAAGTTCTTGTCCTTATCCAGGATTGCAGGCGTGTTTCGGCGACGCAAAGAGAGTCGACGCTCTTTGAGAGAGAGTGAGGAGTGCTTTGCTGTGAGCCTTTCACCGTTACGATTTTCGCTCCCCGAATTTGCTTGCGACTTTTTTGGACGCTGCTTTGTTTCAGAACCGATAATTCTGAGAGTCGCTTCAGTTGGGCTCAAAGCAGAGTGTGTGAGCATGACACATCTTCGCCCTACGTTGGCTTGAGCTTTTTGCCTCTTTGTTCTCCACATTTCGAATGCAAACCCTGAAAAAAGTGCGGTTGGAGAACAGCAGAATCGGAAAAGAAGGCGGAAGCAACAGGGTCGGAATGAATCGTGAGTGAGGAGTGGTGGCCACGGTCACGCTACCTTCTCACCTTAACCGTCTGACACCAACATCATCATCATCAACCTGCTCGGGCTTCTCCCCTTTCGTGGAGCTCACTCATTCATCTTGGCACGCACTTCTTGCCTCGACACGGTTTCTGCGGGCTAGGTCGGATTGCATTCGAGCTCCAGTAGGCGGCAGCTATCCGGGAGCGCCCGAACAAGACAACGCTGTAACAGCGCTAGACCTAGCTTTACGAGCCACAACGCTTCAGAGAATTCCCTTGGAGCTAGGTCATCGGATTGTCAAGCTGAACGTTCTAGACTCCCCCTCTTTATACCGGCCCTTGACGCCAACGTCAGCCCCGGACCCACCCGCAGCTCGTGACCCGGCAACACAGCTGCCTCGAGCGAGCTTCTGACACCTGCTCGACATGTCGTTCCCGTCATCGTCAACCCGACTCGGTGCGGGAGCTTCCTCGTCCTCCCGCACGCCCCCGACTCAAGCGACCGATCCCTCGGAGATCTCGGCCACGGCGCAGGCACTCCTTCAAGCACATTACGGCCGCTTAAAGCAGGACCCAACCAGCTCATCTTCCAACTCTTCCGCTTCAGAAGGGACACAGCTCAGCAAGCTCGAGCAGACCGCCGCAAACATTGACAGAGTCTGCCTTCAGCTGGACAATCTTCAAGTGGCTCAGCAACTGCATACCGTAAAAAGCTCAGCAGACAAGGCAACTCGAACACTCCAGCCTCTCGGTCCTCTGGCTTTCTGGCCTGCTCGGCTTGTCACAGGCGACGACACGGTCTTCGTGCGGCAAGATGTACCTGGGCTGTCAGTGTCGGATCAGCTCTCGCTGGAGGATGAGGCGCTTCCAGCGGTGACATCGAGGCCGAAGACGGGTGACAAGATCAGCGTACCGGTCCGATTGACAGAGCCAAGCCGAACGGTGGAAGTGCAGTACCTCAAGATGTCTTTGAAAGACGCGCAAGGGCAGTTGCAGGCTCGCAAGGCGCGGTATCTCAGCTCGGCTGCTGAGCTGAGGCGGCGTGACGCTCCGGAGACGCAAGCCCCGGCGAACACTGCGGCCAGCAAGACATCAGATAGCGCTCACACTGTCAACCAGAATGATCAGGTGCTCAACGAGGAAGGGCTGCCCTTCTACGAACCGGTCGAGCAGATCACGGAAGAGGAAGCGACACCGAACAAGAAGGCATACATGCAGCCATTTGTGCGTTCGGACGACAAGCTTGCTGCGGACAAGGAACAGCGTCGATTGTGGCTCGATGACATGCTGAGCAAGTTCGAGGAGGAAGAAAAGGACGAGGATTCAGACGAGGAAGAGGAAGGCGCACCAGCAACGTCGACTGCATCATCGTCAATAGCGCAGCCAGATGTAGAGCAAGGCTCGCCCGTGGATCCAGCACCTTCCGCGGCAGGCGAGACCCGTGTCGTCCTGCGAACTCGCACACCAAGCCCTCCTGCCTCTCCCGACGATGCATCGAAAACGAAAGCACTGCCCGAAATCGTATCGGCGGCGAGACCACCTCCACCGAAATCGGCGCTGAAACCGACAGCCGCGCGACCTGCCATCGAACAGCGCCCGTCTTTCGGATCAGCTGGCATCCGTCACGGATTCCTCAACCTCAATCCGTCCAGTCCGGGTGCCATCAAGAGCTCCTACTCGTGGGAAGATCTCGAGAAGGAAGAAAAGAAGCAGAAGCCAGCACAACCCTCCGACTCTGAACGCCCCTCGCGCAGTCACACGCCTACGCCGTTAAGTCGCGAGAGCAGCTCCATGGCCTCATCGCTGCTCGGACGAGTGACGGGCGCAGGGTCGAGTCCGATGACGAGCGGCACCAGCACACCGACGAAGAAAAGCGTTCGCATCAAAAGCCCCGAACGCCCGCATCCGGAGGCAGCAGCCGGTTCAGGTCTCACACCTCTACAGCGAGCGCTGAGGTCGAGTATCCGGGTCAAGGAGAATTACACGGAGCCAAGCACTTCGTCACAAGCCAACACGGACGCCTCTTCGATGATGGCGCGGGCGCTCGAATCGGGGTCTGGGACCGCGGAAAAGCGTCATCGCGACGACGTGGGCGTGGAAGAAGAGGCAGAGCGTATCGTCAAGCTTCTCGGACCGGATGTGGTGGAGGGCCACCCGAGCGCACCCCCGTCCGACGTGCTCAAGAAGATGCAAGAGGCGCACGAGGAGGATAAGCGTTTGTCGACTCCCGAAGCGATCGCCGCTCGAGCCAAGCAAGAGGAGGAAGAGCGCGAGAGGGAGCGACTCCAGAGGTTGGCCGAGAAGCCGGCGCTCGGGCACTCCGTGCTGGAACGACCAAAAGCGACGCAGGACAAGGGTGAGCAGGTGGAGATGCAGGTGAAAGCCCAACAGGCTAAGTTTAGCGCTTTCAAGCAAGGGTTCTTGAACCAGAAGCCGACCAATGTGAACGTCCGGAAAGCAGCAAGAGAGGCTGGAGTGCCAGCAGCACCGACCGAGTCGCTAGGGATGTCAGCGCTCGATCGCGCTTCGTTCGGCGACGACGAGCTGAGTCAACGTCGACAGGCGATGGGACTGCCTGCTGCGGTTCCGCATGCGAGACCGTCAAAGGCGTATGCCGAGAAGATGAGGCAGCGCGAGCAAGGCGTCGCGCCGCCGAGTCAGGATGAACCTTCGGCAGACACGAGTGAGGACAAGAAGGTGAAGCTCGCAAGGCCGGTGGCAGACGACGATGTACCTCGGCCTGGTCGTGTACGCTTCGGTCCCCCCGCTGGCACGGCTGGTGATGACGAGGACGACGAGCAGGCCCACGAGATCAACCCCAGCACGACGCTAGACAATCACCTACCAGACGAGATTGACCACGGGCGGGAACTCGACGACGAGCAGGAGGAGCCCAAGATCGAAGGCGAAGGCGCCGACACGGACGAAGAGGATGCCTACTTTGACAGTTATCTCTCGAAGCGATCGCGTCGCGCGGCTGCTGCCGACAGTCGTGGACTCGATGTCGATGAAGATGACAACGAGGACGACATGGACGATGACGACGACGATGATGATGAGTGGGGTGTTGACGAGGACGACTTTGACGACGGTGAAGACGACGATTTCGACTACGACCCGGAAGATCTCATGGCGCTCGCTCCGAAGATGGGCGCGGATGCGGATAGTTTGGCGTCGTACCCGGAGCTGATGAGGGAGTACGAGGAGGCGAGGGCGAAGTTGGCTGCGATGGGGCTGGCCATGCCGAGTGGTGGAGGGGATCAGGAAACGAGGTCTGCGATGGAGGCTGCTGCTCGAGCCGGCGGAGTGGAAGGCGAGGAGGAGGACGACTACGAGATGGACGTGGTGCCTCTCGATGCGGCTGTAGAAGACGCGGAGTATCAAGGCAACACAACAAGCTCTGGATCACGCATCTCACGATTCAAAGCCTCGCTCGCCCAGCAACGATCCTCAGACAACAAGCTGGAAGACATGCTCTCATCCGCCCAAAACCTCGGTCAATCCCAACCCTCTTCCGGCTCGAAATCAGCAGCCTTCGACATGGACGGTCGTTCTCCCAACGACGATGCCCGCGGTACACCCATGATGATCATCCCCTCCCTCGCGCCCGTCCGATTCCCCAAGAACGGAGACCTGGTCGAAGGCAAGACTGGCCCCGTCGAGTTGGACGGGGCCGAGAGCGACGAGGACGACGACAAGGCCGAGATGGTCATGCGCAGTCGGCTCGAGAGGCTGGAGTGGAAGAAGGAGCATCCGGAGGAGGCGAAGCGGTTGAAGGAGAGTAGGAGGGTGGAGGAGTTGGTGCAGCAGGGGATCAAGGCGCCGAAGGTGGGGAGGAGGGGTGGGAAGGACGAGGAAGGGGAGGGAGAGGAGGTGAAGAAGAAGAGGGTGAGCCGGTTCAAGGCTGCTCGTATGGGACAGTGAAGCAAGCCACTGGCAAGCTTGAAACAAGTAACACGCAATGCTCGTCCTCCCCATCAACAACCTGAGGTGGATCTGTCCGTGATTGTGTATGATGCAAGGAGCTGTCGCAGGATGGATAGCCGGAAATCGGGCATGTGGAACCAGAAAGAAAAAAAATTCAAGAAGAAAGTCGGGAAATCGAACACTGGCTCTATTGCCTCAAAATTTTGGGAAGTGGAGTTCAACGTCTGAAAAAAAGCTTAAACCAGGTTTTCGCTTTCACTTCCTATCGACTGAGCCCTCATCATCATCATCATCTTCGACTGGCCATCCCGAACATACTGGTCAACGTGCGCAGATCTCGACTTGCTGAGATCTCTGGTCGCTTCATTCGATCCAGCATCACCTATCGACGCACGCGGATCTCGACCTAGCGGGTTCGCTGGCTGCTTCAATCGATCCAACATGAGCGGCGTAGGTGCGGTGCCCGCTTCCCGCTTCACTCGACCTCTACCGCACACGCAGCTCAACCACTTTCTGCGTACCACCAAGTCCCTGCTCGCATCGGGCGGTCTCGACAATGAAGATATCGTCTATGTCGTCACACCACGTTCGCCGACGCTCGATCAGGCCGTCGCAGCAATCAGCTTCGCCTACCTCCAGCAGCACCTCGACTCGAGCACACATACGCAGCGCCGATACGTCCCTGTCCTCTCCGCGCCTCGTCAAGCATGTCTCTCCGATGTCGTGCCGGAGCTCGCGTTGGCGTTGCAAGCAGCATTGATAGCGCAGGAGAGCCTGATCTTCGAGGATGACGAGGTGTACAAGACTGTCAACGCCTACGCGTCCAAGAAGAATGTGGTGCTCGTGGGGGGCGTGACGGAACAGAGGGGTGCAGAGGCGTGGAAAGAGTGGTTGGATCTGCATGGTGCGGAGCTGTTTGGCGTCATCGATACGGAGAATACGCTGCCGAAGGAGATCCACAATGAAAAAGGGGGAGTCAACGAGCGGCTTAATGTCGCGCTCTTCCCGCCTCAGGCGATGCGGGGGAGCGGAGAGGCAGAGCCGAGCTTGGCATCGCTCGTTGCTCTGTGGGCTAAGACACAGCTTGCCGAGTCATTCTCGACCTCAACACAGATCGTCACGAGAGAGCTAGCGGATTTGATGCTCGCAGCGATCTTGCTCGAGAGCGACAATCTGTCCGAATCCAAGACCAACTCGGCGGATCTAGGCGCTGTAGGCTGGCTCAGCCCTCGCTCGTCCTTCCAACTTCAAGACCAGGACCAAGCGACGTCTGTCGAAGCAGGAGCCACCGAAGAGGATGAACTGAACGACGACGAAACGAACGCGCCCAACTTTGACGCCTTCGTGCCGACCTTCCCCGACCTCGACGCAATGCACCGTGCCCTGCGCTCGGCTTCTCGTCAGCCAACTGCAAAGGACAGAGTTGCTTCGACCAGCGAGGCAGGAGCAGCGGCGGTCGCGGGATTGAGTCTTGGTGATGCCTCGCCCTACCACTTCCAATGGAACCTCATCACCAACACGCTCGCCAACCTGGACGAGCAGCAGAAGGCCTCGGTTCCGGATCATGTTCGTCAGACCATTTTGGGTGACTTTGCCACTGTGCTCACCTCCAGTATGGCCACGAGCTTGCTCAAGCCGATCGGGGCGCTTCTCGGACAGGCTCTCACCAGCAACAGCAACGTGTTCGACCTCGGCTCGGTCCAGAAGCAAGTCAACAGCGCGGTCTCGACACACGTCAAGAGCGAAGCTGAAAGCTTCGAAGCGCTCTCCGTGGCAGTCAGCGCTCTGCATGCTTTCGTGCAGATCAACTGGACAGGCCCGGAGTTGCCGGATGCCCTGGAACCCCTCTTACTGCTGCGGGCGTCATCATCGGATTGTTTTCCACCTCGACCCTTGGACGCCGAGGCGGAAGACAAGGCGAATGGCGAGGCCAAGCGTCTTATCCACGGTGCCTCGCTCGAAGCGCTCGCATTCAAAGGTGAGCCGGCGTACCACCTCTGTCAGGTGCCGTTCTTCCTGGTCTTCTCGAAGCTCGTGATTGAGGCGCTTTGGACTGCTCAGTCCCCAGGTGACGGCAAGATGGCTATCGAAACGCTTCCGTGGTGGAGGCTCCGCGCGCTCACCGTGCACAGCCACGTACTCGACGAGCCGGTCGCATTCGGCAAAAAGGTGTTCGACCCGGTCAACAAGCTGCGCGATGTGCTGACGGCTCGTGCAGCAGCCACCTCGAAGGATACCAAGAGCGCGTGGGCTTCGCTCTCGGCACGACTCATCTTGGAGCGCGGCGTTGCACTGCAGAGACTGGGGAGCGATAGGGAGGCGTCCGAGACGTTTGTAGATGCGGCTAAGGAGAACGGGTTGCGGTACCGCATGTCGGGAGCGTTGGGGAAGAGGACCAAGTTTCAGAAGGAGGACAAGACGCAACTTGTGTTGCTCGCCAAGAGTGTTGTTGTGGACGGTGGGAAGGAGGACGAGGAGGCGGAGAAGGATGCAAGCCCCGACAAAGAGAAAGAGGTCGAAGGTGTGGCGCAGAAGGTGGAGCAGATCGAGACTGGTTTTGCAGCAAAGGCAAACCCAGAGGATCAAGTCGCCGGCATGCCATCCACCTTTGCGCTCAACGACGACACCCTGCTCGAGCAGACCAAATTCACCTCTACCACTGCCAACTCCGAGACAAGCAACTCGGACGACATCGACTCCGACCTGCTCCTTCTCGACCCCAACGCCCAACCCCCGCTCGCCGTTCTCGACCAGTGCATCCTGCTCGCCCTGTGCCTCAACATCCGCAACACCCAAGCCGCACACGGCCTCACCGCCAACCAGATGCAGATCTTCATCTCACGCGTCGTCTCGCACCCTCGCAACTGGATGGTGCACACCATGTCTCTCCTCCTCCGAGCCCGCCTCGAATCGACACGTACGCGCACCGTCGAGCGATCCGTCCTCCAACTGCAGGCGCTGATCGATCAGATGCCGACCAACGACTCGTCGATTCAGGAACGGTTGAAGTTCTTCCACGCGCTCGATCTGCCGCCCAAGTGGGAGATGCAGGCGGAGCTGGCGAGGCGGTATGCTAGTATCGGAGTTACGCGTTCGGCGTTGGAGATCTTTGAGCGCGTGGAGATGTGGGAGGAGGTGGTGCAGTGTCTAGGTATGCTAGGGAGGCAGGAGGAGGGGGTGGAGGTGGTGAGGGAGTTGTTGGAGGGGAAGAAGGTTGAGGCTGATGTCGACGTTTCCGTGCGTCGACGCAGGAATGCTGATGCGGAGGCGAGTGAGGCGCAAAAGGTGATGTATAGTCGTATGGACCGCGCGAGGGAGGCTAAGCTGTGGTGTCTGCTGGGCGATCTCGAACCGTCGTCCGCACAAGCACACTATTCGAAGGCGTGGCAGGTGTCGAGTTCCTCCTCGGCCCGCGCGGCTCGCAGTCTGGGAGGCGTGCATTTCACAAGGCAGGACTTCGCCCAGGCGAGCAAGTGGCTCAGAGCGGCGCTCAAGATCAATCCCCTCTTAACACGATCCTGGTTCATCCTGGGATGCTGCTACATGCGGCTGGAGAAGTGGAAGGAGGCCGCACAGTGCTTCCGCCGCTGCACGGCGCTGGACGACGAGGATATGGAGAGCTGGAACAACCTGGCGAGCTGCTATCTGCGGATGGTCGAAGGTGCCACGTCCGGAGCAGAAGCTGTGGGGATCGAGCGAATGGGTGCTCAGGGTGGGTTGCCAGACATCCTGGAAGCCGAGGAGGAGGCGGAACGCGTGTGGGGCGACGCCGGGTACGATGAGGACACCGACTCGATGAGCGAGTGGAGTGGCAGTTCGAGGTCCGATTCGGGCGTCGAAGTATCCTCCAGCGAGTCCGACTACAGCGACGCTGGCACCGAAACAGGCCTGCCCAACCCCGGCGAGGTGTCCACTACACGCACCCGCGGAAGCAGCGCCACGACGGCGTACTCGCTCAAACTCCTCGCCCACCGCTCGCTGCAACAGTCGCTGCGGTTCGCACACGATAACTGGCGAGTGTGGTACAACTACATGGTCGTCTGCATCGACGTCGGGTACCTGCTCGAGGCTACCCGCGCCATGGTGCGCGTCACCGAGATTCAAACGCGCAACAAGACGAATGACGCCGATCGAGCGGCTACCGTCGACCTCGCAGTCCTCGCCCGGCTTGTCGATGCCGTCACTCGAACGAATAAGGCCGAGTTGGAAGCTGACACTCTCGCCGCCGTGGAGGCGTACGAAGCTGCAAAGGCGCAACACGACCCGGCTGCTGGCACTGCGCCGGTAGCACCCAAGCTGGATCCGAATACGGGTCTCGGTCTGTACCCCGCCGTACGACGGCTGTTCGACGAGACGCTGCTAACCCGCATCTCAACAAGTGCCCCGCTGTGGAAGCTCTACGCGCGCCTGCTGCTGTGGAACGGCGAGAAGCGCAAGGCGGTACAGACGGCACTGCTCAACGCGTACAACGCCGCCCTCACAGATGCCGTCAACAACGACACGCTGCAGTCGGATAAAGAGGTGTTTGTTGGGCTGCTGCACGATCTGCGCAACTTGGTGGATATGCTGCTCGACCTGGCGCAGGACAAGGTGGAGGGGGATGAGGGACCAGAGCTCCGGTTCCAGGCCAGGAGTCTGGTGAGGAGCTTATTGGCAAAGACGCGGACGGCTTGGGAGGACGAGGTGGAGTACGAGGAGGGGAAGGAGTTGTTGGAGAGTCTCAAGAGCTGAGTTTAGGAGAATGAAAAAAAGTGGTATTGCATGGCTATGCTATAGGAAAGTGGTATGTGTTTCCGCGATCGATCGGGTGTCTTGAAGGCAAGTGGTGAGGGCTAGAGAAGGAAGCAGACGCTGCTGAGCAGTACCACCGCCAACGAAGCGGCGGGCAGGACGAGATGTGTCTTTTCCCAACCCAGCCCTACGGCCGCGACTGCTGCGTTCACATTGCCCGAAGTAGTCGAAGTGGGCAGCATCGAGCTGCTGCTCGTCATCGTGCTCGACATGCTCGTCGTAGAGCTCACCGATGAGGTGCTCGTCATGCTGCTGGTAGAGCTGGTCGAGTTCATCGACGATGAGGTAGAGGAGCCGGTTTGGACGGAGCTGAGGGTGAACGTGATGAGCGTGCCCAGCGTCGCCGCTGCATCGGTGGTTCTCGAGGAGGAAGAGGAGATGGAAGATGTACGGTTCGAAGTGCTGGTGACCGTTGAAGTGAGGGTGAGGCTGCTGCTCTGCGCCAGTACTTGGGTGAGGAAGAGGGTTGCGAGGCAGACGAGTGCCCTCGCGAGGCCGGTGTTGGGGACGATCCGTACCATCTTTGCGGCGCTGTATTGAGGTCCAGAGGAATTGGATGGTCTAGCTCAATGACTGACTGTTGATGGTGTCAAATGGCAACGAAGGAGCTGGATCGACTTGAAGGACGTTCAAGATGAAGAGAGAGAGGGTCGAACGAGGAGCGCCAAGACCGCTTCCGTTCTAGCCAGCCGTACGCCAAAAAAGATGCCCGGCTAAGTCTACACGGTAAGCGCCCGAAATTGCAAATCCTACAAACAGCGTCACCTTGCAGAGCCGAGAGGGAAACGCACCGCATTTGCCGCTGGCCAGTCTAACATCTGTAAGCCGGCCAAAAAGATGGCTTCGGTTCGGGCGAGAGATCATCGTCTCTCTGGAAAAAGGAACAGCCGAGCTGCTGTCGATCCTCCTCTCTCTTCGTGCTGCGCTTCCGTTGCCAAGGTGGCCGGTGGGTCGCATACACACGCACGCCGGTCAATGCGAGCGCTGAGAGAGCGAGAGAGCGCGCCCTCGTGACTTTCTTCCTGTCTCAGCCCCGCTCGAGCCTCTCTCCTTTGGCCATTTTCTTCCACCTTCCCGACTTCATCATCCCCTCTGCCAGGAGCATACATTGTTGCCATCGCCCCACTTCTGCGGGAACCTTCATCTCACGGTTCCATCACACACAACTGCCACGTCAGGAGGTCAATCAACCGCCCACACTCGAGCAAACACATACACGTTTGGCAGGCGAGAAAGCGTTTCTTCTTCCTTTTATCACCTGTTCCATATCCTCGGGCTCGAATTCGTGACCATGGACTCGGCCAAGATCTTCGCTGTGGGTCTAGCGGCTGGATTGACCATCCATGTCGTCCTCCGCAGCAAGGCTAGGCAGGCCAAGAACGAGATGGCCGGCGCAGACACCAATAGCAAGGCGCAGGGATCAATAGCGTCCAAGTCGAGCAAGAAGAGCAAGAACAAGAAGAAGTCCAAGGATGTCGCCGCCCCAACACCCGCTTCGGAACCCAAGAAGGTCGAGGTGGAGGAGAAGCCAGCAGCCGTTGTCAAAGCAGAAGAGCCTGCGCAGACCGCCTCCAAGAAGAAGAACAAGAACAAGAAGCCGTCCCAGCCCGCTCCTGCCCCCGCACCCAATGGAGCGCAAGACAGCGAGAGCTACGCAGCCGTCGCCGAGACGACTCCCACCATCAACAACGAGACCATCCGTGCCAAAGCGGACGCAGCTCAGACGGCGTTCACCTCGTCGTTGGGGGATATGCGCGATGCAGACGTCGACCCTTTGCCTGCTGGATACAGCTCTGTAGCTCGCATCCCCGCTGCCGAGGCTCCGGCGCCCAAACCGAAGCTGTCGAAGAAGGACCTCGACGACGGATGGTCGAGCGTCGGTGGCACCTTCTCCTCCTCCGCCTCTACTTCTGCTGCTGCCAAGACCAACGGCACCACCAGTGGCACGGCGCCTAAATCCATCGCATCCAACAACCCCTTTGCCGCTCTCCCCGACGACGCGCCTACCTCATCCGTTCGTCGCCTCCCCGCCAAGCCTGCCAAACCCACCAACAGCAACGGCTGGACCACCGCCTCCTCTTCCACCCCCAAACGCGCGGTCAACGGCAACACGATGGAGACAGAGACGAAGAAGCAGAGGTCGAATGCGAACAAGACCCAGGCCAAGAAGGCCGCCAAGGAGGAAGCTGATCGTCTCCAGGCTGAGAGGTTGGCCAATCATAGGAGACAGCAGGCGGTAGAGGCGGCCAAGGCGAGAGAGGTGAGCAAGAGGCCGATGCCGCAGAGCGTGCCGGGCGCGGGGAAGCAGACTAGTGCCAAGGCGAGTGTTGATCTCAATGGGAGGTTGGTTTGGGATTGAGCGGCTAGGTAGAACGAGGGTCGCGGGCAGAGGAGGGGTGGGAGGTAGAGAAGAACGCATTCATGCACCATGCAAACATCACGCACGCAACGCAGACACTTTATTGAATCGAAAGTCCGTGCTTGTCGGTTGCCCGTGGCTGCTCTAAAGATCTTGATGTAACACGGTCCGCGCTAGATCCTCCTCCTTGCCCGGCTGCTCCTTCCCCTTACACCGCACTGCCAGCTTGTGAATGGCAAACGCCTCCCACGGCCCCACCCTCCGCACCTCCGCCCAGCTCTCCCCCAAATGGTCCATGTCCACATGCCCCCCGAAAACGCGCTCTTTCACCAGCTCCGTCCCGGCCTTCTCAGCCGCTTGGTTGAGCTGTGCCACCGTCCACGTGGGGGCGTAGATCCAGGACAGGTCGCAGTCGATGCTTGCCTTTGCCATCACGGTTTCGAGATTGCTCGAGTCGAAGGGGTGTATGTGCGGCCAAGGTCCACGTCCCTTGCGCGGGAGCAGGTGGTAGGGGACCGTGAAGGTGCGATGGAGCAGGTGGTGTTCGTAGCACTCTCCCGACGGGTGCTGCGAGATGGTGGTGTCGATGTGGAAGAGGGCTGGGAGGAGGGCCGCTTGGTGGAGAAATGAGAAGAGGAGTAGTTGGACGATTTGCTGGAAAACGTGGAGGAGGAGGAGGGTGCGAGTGAGACACGGACGGAGGGCGAAGTAGGCTGATTGCACGGCGTACGCCATGAGGAGCGTGGAGGGGAAGGCGAGGGCGAGGAGGAAACGCGGTTCTTGGTGCGGTGAGAGAGACAGGATGAGGAGGGAGAAGATGATGGTTGCGAGGCAGAGGCGTGTGGCGACGGGCTCGATGTCGACGTGCGCGATGGAGGCCTCGATGCAGGGCGATGTCGACTCGGCTGATGTGGATGTGGATGCCACTGCACTAGATTCTGACTTGGCGGACGCATGGGTAGACTTGATGACTTGCTCCACCTCCTGCTGCTCGACCAGATCCTGCGATCGAGCACCTTGGCTCTGGGCAAAGGTGCTGCGAAGGAAGTGCCAACCATGCATCACAATCACGATACAGTTTGCTATCCCGACCATCATGGGCAGATTCACGACGACATGCAACCACCTCGGATGCAACCCATGCTGAGCAACATTCTCCGTCCTGACATTGTACAGCAGCGCGTTGATCGGCGGGACTACCCACCCGGTGCTCCCCAGAGTCGCAAGCTCTTTCCCTGTCGTCGCGTTTGCAAACCTCGTGTAGAAGCTTGTCTCCGACTGCACGCTTAGATGCAGCAGTACCACCAGAGCAACTGCACCGATCGTCAACGACGTTGCAGCCGATCTACGGTAGCCTTCTGCCGCAACCTGTACGAAGCGATACAGGAAGAAAGCTGATACGGGCGCGGCGAAGATGGCAAAGGTGAACCGGGTGAAGAAGCCGTCGACGAGGAGGACGGCGAAGAGCACGCCCCAGTGCCAGCCTGCGAGGCTTGAGCTTCGGTACCACGTGCGATCGCGGTACAGCGTCAGGGTGTGGAGGATGCAGAGTGTGAGCAGGTTGGCCTCGTGCGAGTTGCTGAAGGGTCGGATGAGGAACGTTGTTGTTGCCGTCGAGATGCCTGACAGGTAATGCACGTATCTCGCTGTCTTGGGTGGCAATACGCATCCGACGAAGATGTCGACAAGCACTGTTGACAGCAGCATGTTAACCCGCTGTACAAGGAACAACAATCGTCCAGATGGCCGGCCGAGCTTCGTAATCAAGGGGAGTAGCAGATCGACGGCGCGGTACTGCGAGCGCAGCGCTGAGAACGATCGTAGCGCGTGGTTGGGGAACCACTCCCATGGCAGCCGCACATCGATGCCTGGTAAGTTGAAGCCGAAGTATGGCTCTCCTGATTGCATCCACTCGTCAGGATGGATGTAACCGTACCCGAACAGGGCGCTGAAGCATCGTAGCGACAGCAAGGCGAGATAGATTGCGCCGTGGCGTGAGCGCGGGTCGAAGATGCTCCACCATCGCTGTGGTCGAGGCAGTTCCGGTTGCATCGTCCTCTTGGTTGAAGGCAGGCATGAAGGAGGCCGAGTACGGCTAGAGCTTGTGCAGCTTCCTCTTCATGATGAGCATGCTGCCGAGTTAGGCGAGGATGACCGTGCGAGAGAAGAGATGTCAGAATTTAAGGTTGCACTCGGCGCGTGCGCATTTCAATTTACGCGTCGAGAGGCTCAGTCGCACCGAGTCCGACGCCTTTGAGCTGGAAGACCCTTTCTCTCCACTCCTTCCTCTCTCGTTTCACGTTCCATACCTCGGTGTCAGCAACAGCTCGAACAAAAGGCTCAGACGCAGACACTTCTGGCAGCCGTACAACACCCGCAACATCTGATCTCGCACAACGGAAATGGACGAGGAAGATCCAGGACTGCAGTTCTTCCCCGATGGCAACGTCGACCTCTACGGCACGCTCGGCGTAGCCAAGGAAGCGACGCAGGACGAGATCAAAAAGGCGTACAAGAAGTGAGTTCTCTTCAACACTCTGTCGCTCTCAAGACCGGTACAGATGACTGACAGAACACTTTCTCTTTGACGCCCCTTCGCCGCTTGCAACAGGCTCGCGCTCAAGTTCCACCCCGACAAAGTGCTCTCCAACACCTCCTCCAGCGAAGATGCGATCCAGCAATTTCAAAAGATCGGTTTCGCCTACGCCGTGCTCTCGGACGAGGTGCGCCGACGCAAGTTCGACAACACGGGCTCCACCAAAGAGCTCATGATCGGCGAGGGCGACGGCGACTTTGACTGGAACGAATACTTTAAGGAGCTCTGGACGGGCGAAGTGTCACGGCAAACTCTCGACGAGTTCAAACGAAAGTACCAGAACTCAGCGGAGGAGAAGGAGGACATTATCGAGGCCTATAACGAGACCGAGGGCGATCTAGCGGGCATCTTCGAACACGTGCCTTGCAGCGAGTTCCTTTCGGACGAGGCGCGGTTTATTGATATCATCGACGCTGCGATCAAGGCGGGGGAGATCAAGGCGACGCCTACGTGGAAGCGTACGAAGAAGGACGAGGCTGGGAGGAAGGCATTGCGTGCAAAGGCGCAGGGGGAAGCCGCAGAAGCCGAGAAGCTAGCTAAGGAGTTGGGGGTATGGGACGACCTCTTCGGCTCGGGCAAGGGCAAGGGAAAGCCTGTTCGCGGAAGCAAGGCAGCCGATTCCAACGGATCCAAGACCACGAAAGGCTCCAAGTCGAAAACCAAGGACGACGGCGACGACGATCTTTCCGGCCTCGCTGCACTGATCCAGCGCAAGAACCAGAACAGGGTCTCTCAGTTCGACGACATGATCGCCAAACTAGAAGCAAAAGCGGGAATCAAAGAGAAGCGACCTAGTGACGAGGAATTCGACCGTATTCAGGCCGAGATGATGGCACGCAAGAACGGAGGCAAGGAGAATCGAGGCTCTGACAAGAAGCGCGCATCTGCCTCTGCTGGTGCAGCTTCGACCAAAAAGAAGAGCAAGAAGTAGGTCGATCCCCTGAGAGGCTGGTAGGGCTTTGTGCTTCAATGTATTTGTAACGACCATCATGGCTGTACTGCTTGTGTGTGTTCACGACCGAAGATGAGGCCTGCCCATGGTTGACGAGGCGATTTTCCGTAATTGTTAGGCCGAATCGAAACGCCCTTGGTGAGCATTACAAATCAAGAATGGCAGGTCGGAGTGACTGGGCGCACGTGATGCTGCCCTGACGATTAGGAAGAATCGGATTTTTTCGTGAGTGCGCTCTCAAGCCTCAGGATTGGATGAGGTTTCTCGTTGTCGTCGCTGTCATCCTCGTACCTCACAAACAACGACGACCATCACTTGCAGACGACGCTGACAGTTCCAGCGTGGCACGCAAAGACATTTCATCATGGTTGCCGCTGCACTCAGCCGCGCCTCTTTCCAGGCGTTGGCGAGGGCGAGCGTCGCTTCGACAAGCTCGGCGTTCACCTTGACGCCGGCATCTTCGTCTAGGATCACAGCAGCGGTGCAAGCTTCCGTCCGCAACAGCCGCTCTCTGCACGCTCTTTCCTCGACCTCTCAAGTCAGCAGCACACCAGTATTGCCCACATCGACATCTGGTTCGTCGTCAGCACCTGCAAAGCTCACCCGAAAAGAACGCAGGACCGCCATCAAGCAGCAGCGCAAGGACGCCAAACGCCGCATCGCCGAATCGTCCGTTTCGGTTCGACTGGGTGTATCTACCAACAACACCTCGCCATTCGTGCGCAAGGATCGACAGTTCAAAACCTACAAACCGATCACCCGTTCGATCCGATGGTTGAGGCAGCCTCTCAACGAGCATCTTCACACCGGCGGTCCCGTACGTTCGCTCACCATCGCCAAGCGCAGTACGGCCGGACGCAACCACCACGGTCATGTGACGGTGCGTGGTAGGGGTGGCGGACACAGGCGCAGGATCAGGCTGGTGGATTTCTACCGATGGGAGTCGGGCGAGCAACAGGTGTTGCGTATCGAGTACGATCCGGGTCGCAGTGCGCACATTGCGCTGGTGGAGCACAAGAAGACCAAGGCGCAGAGCTACATCCTGGCCCCCGACGGGCTGAGGGCGGGTGACACGGTGCAGAGCTACCGACAGGGCATCCAAGGTGATGCTGCTGCAGCGGCGACTTCGACGAGCAACGTAAGGGACGAAATCGTATCGTCTCCGGATGGCACTGCGCTTTCGACCGATCCTGCTGCCCCTCAGACGGCCGTGGCACCCGCCGGCACCTCCAGCTCGTCGCTCGACCTCGGTATCTTCCGTACCCAAGCCATTCGACCGGGCAACTTCCTCCCCCTCAGCCTCATCCCCATCGGCACCACCATCCACTCGATCACCATGCACCCCTCTGGCCCCGCCAAAATGGTCCGTTCCGCCGGAACCTTTGGCCAGCTCGTCGCCTTCTCCGGTCGCTCTGGCGCAGGCGAATCCCACGCCCAAGTCCGCCTTCAGAGCGGTGAAGTACGCCTCATCCCAAGCACCTGCTGCGCCGCCATCGGAACCGTTAGCAACAAAGACCACCAGCATCGTAGACTGGGTAAAGCGGGTAGGAGTAGGTGGTTGGGAAGGAGGCCCAAGGTGAGAGGTGTAGCGATGAACGCGTGCGATCACCCTCACGGCGGTGGTAGGGGTAAGAGCAAGAGTAATATGCATCCGAGGTCGATTTATGGGCATCTGACGAAGGGCGCGAGGACGAGGAAGCCCGGTACGAGGGGCGGGAATCAGATGGTGATCAGGGAGAGGCCGAGGAGGAACGGAAAGCGGTTGGGCAAGCCTTGATCGCGCGTAAAGTAGTTCAGTACAATCACACAATGATTCCGCATCGATACATGTTCGAAAGCTGCCCGGTGAGGATTGAGGAATGTCCACAGCGGATTCATGCTACCCAGCTGCCCGCTTTGGACTGAGTGATGGTCCGCAGCGGCGGCGATGGAGGTGCGCATGAGTGGCGCACCTCATCGTGCTTATGCCCGCTTAAGCACGTCATGCCAGCGATGTGTTCCAGGAGAACGGTGCAAGACGTGTTAGGGCTGCACCGAGCATTCCTGAGCCCATGATGATGGGTCGTGCTTCCCGGCATGAGCCTGTCCAGGGATGCACGTCGATTTATAGCTGGTGAACGCTGCGTTGTTAGAGAGCTAGGATCTTTGGCGTAGGATGCCGACCGATGTTGACACAGAGCAGAGACAGAGCACACAAGCGGAGAGGGAAGATGGAGACCTAATCGGGGTAGGATCGGGACCATACGTGGGAGGTGTCCTTCGAGCGGCCGTTACAGCACGTCCGCTTCGAGGCTTCAGCGCCTACGCGTGACTTGAGATTCAAGGCAGAGAAGGAAGCGTGCGTGATGCGCTGTCGGATCCTGTGGGGTAGCCGACGAGTTTCCATGTCTCTCCCACGCCACCCACTTATGCTATCAGTGGGTGAAAGCGCGGTCGGCGGCGTCCCGACTCAGTCTTTCCACGGTCCAGGGATACTTCGGCAAAAACGAAGAGTCGAGTGCGAACAGTCTTGACGGCGTTCGCAAAGGTCTGTCTGGACTCTAACTGCTGCGAGAAGGAAAGGGTCTGGATCGCGACAGAGGCCTCAGGTTCACGACGCGGAAGAAGCGTGCCAGACAGCTGGGTGACTTCGCATCTGCTCGAGGGTATGAATTGCCGCTCAGCACGACAGCGCTCGGAGGCAGATTGTCGGAATGGGGACATTCGTCGGTCAAGCGGGATCAGTCGATTGCCAGCTCTGCTTTGCGGGTCTGTTTGTTTTCCCGTCGCCGTTCCGAAGGAAAAGGGCAAGCAGAAGCACTCTATTCCTGGTGTGTTTTGTTCTTCTTGACAGCGGGTCGGAGTTGCAATGGGACAAGGCAAGAAACAACACGTCTCATTCACACGCTGTCAAAAGCACAGTCGCGGAAAGTAGCGCAAGGCGAGAGTGTGGGCCGCCGCCGCCGTTCAGGCCGCAATGAGAGATGAGCTTGAAAGTCGAGGCGACCCAAGGCGATGTCGGACTTTCCTTTCTATGAGCATCGAATGCCGGTCACTCCGATGGTGTAGTTATCACCAACGAGGTCGCCGGAAGCAAACCGACAATTCGTGACAGGAAGCGAGACTGTGACAGAACGTCTTGTCTCGTTCTAGACGCGGATCATCCGTTCAAGCGAGCTGCCAGAGCGCGTAGTCACACGCTCACTCTTCTCGGAAGCACGACTCTTGCTGGCCCCACCAGGCTATCACGGTCATCACCTCACAAAGTTGATCCGTCCAGAGTGATTGCGGCACAGTGTGACTTGTCGCTTCCATCGTCTTGGTAGGCGAGTTGTGACAAGACCCAAGCGAGGGGCGGAGGACTGAGCCAGCTCACCATCGAATCCAACACTGAGACCTCGCTAGCAAGGCAAGAAAACAAACACACACCGAAAATTCGCACTCCGCTTACCGAAAGTGCCGCCTCTCAACTCCGCATGCACGCACGCTTCTCGTGCAGATGGCATGCGATACACGCACCAGCACAAGCACAAGCACAAGCACAAGGCACAGGCACGCCTCCTTGTCAGGCGTTCTCTCTGCTGTCAATAGCAGCAGCAGCAGCAGCAGGGCGAATTGCCTGGAATCGGAATAGAAGATAGAATGGAACCGCGTAGAGCATGGATCTTGCATAACGAAATCAGCCACCTCTTGAATCTTCTTTGCTTGAGCTGTCAAAGGGGCAAAAGGTGCAGCTGGAACATGCGTGGGGCCCTCTCTCCAGATCACAGCCTCGCCTCTTGAAGGATCATACGACCCCTGACGGATCACTTGGTTCCCGCTTCGACTCATACCCCAGCCGTGCTCAAGCCTCTCTCTCCGCACTTGCTCCTTTTTTATCGCATCCTCGATCTCTCCTTCGTCTTGACGACCATCAATCGGCGGCGACACTGAACCCTCGTCTTCGGTTCTGCACACGATTCTACGACCACGTAAGCAGCTCGAACCCACTGGATCGAGCCACCCCTGCACGGCACCGACATCTGCACTTCGACATGAACAGCTTGCTTTGTTTTGTTCAGCCCTGAAGATCAATCTAGTCTCGTCGACAAGACCACCTCTGCATCTCCTCTCGCTCTTGTCACCATCGCCTCGTCACCATGGTCGTCGCAATCAGGGAACAGCAGCCCAAGAAATCCAAGCTGTCCCTCTTCCGCTTGGGCAAGGCATCGACCAAGCCTACCGCACAGTCGCCGCCCAACTCCAACAGCCATCAGCACGGGAACACAACAGACCTTCCATATCCCGACCGCGGCAGCTGCAGCTCAGACCAAGACTCGACGCCTCGCCAGCTACCTCTAGGTGTCAACTCGCTACCGTCTAGGAACCCACAAAAGGCTCGCCAAGCTGCAAGAGAAGACGACCCAATCGTAGTCCCTGTTCACGTGCAGTTCCCACAATCTGCCGATCTGTGCCTCAACTACGACTGGGCATCCTCCTCCGAGGATCGAGATTCGCCTCACGACGATGCCAAGCAACACCGCCGCGCTCGAGCCGACTCCGTTCCTCGCCAGAAGCACGATGGACCAACCGCCTCCTCTGAGCAGGTGACTCGTCCCAGAGGGCCTACACCTCCCCAAATCCACATCGACACTTCATCGGCACGGAAGCACTCCCGCCAGCGCTCTCATTTCAGCATTCCCGACGTCATTGTCACCGGATGCGAGGAGGAGGGCGAGGAAGAGATCGTCGAAGTACAAATTCCGCCCAACAAACGCCGCAGCTACGTGCTCAGCGAGCCTACGGAGGAGCGGGGACGAGAATCGAGGGTCGCAAAGAAGAGCAGCTCGGGCTTTATCCGCAGACCTGCTCCCTTGATCTCGTTTGGCTCGGACGAGATGCGAAGCATGCGCATGGCTCGCAGTGGATCCGATCCCAGCATCAGCAGCAACTCGACCGTCTCACCAACAGAGTCGGTGGCCAGCTCAAGCCTCTCGAAAGGTTCGAGTGCGAAGCGAAGCCGCAAACCATCCTTTCCCAATCTGTTCGGGCGCAAGAGTCTCGATTCGGCAAGGACTAGCGGTGCGGGGCAAGCCTACACGGTCGAGCCGCTGCCTATCTCGCCAACCACACCAACTTCAGCTCCCATTATCGGCGGCGACTCGTACAGATCAGGCCAACCGGACGGCCTGCTCTTCTCATCCCATACGCCGTCACCCTCCCGCCCCACTTTCAGTCGATCCGCCAGCGGTCTCCCCTCGCCCCCCGTCACCCCCACATCGCCCACACCTCGAGTCGCCTCCAAGAAGGAGCTCAAGGCCAAAGCCAAAGAAGAGCTTGCCCTCCTCAAAGAGCTTCAACACGCCGACAAGCTCGTCAAGCAGCACGACACCAAAGCTCGCAAGGCGCAGGAGAAGGCCGAGATCAAGGAGCGCAAGCGCGCTGCTAAGCTCGCGCTCGTCAACGAGGAGTTCCATCGACCGAGCATGGAGCTGAGATCTTCGTTTGAAGGGTTTGATAGCGGGCCGTATCCGCCGATGCCTGCTCGAACAGGGAGGCAGACGGTGTTTCAGGCGTCTACAAAGGCATCGAGTGGCGTTGGTAGGAGGACAAGCATTCGGAACGCGGCGGAAGTTCGCTCTTTGGCTGGGGAGAGACGTGGTTCGGAGCCCACTGTTCCTATTTCTTCGGGCCCTACCGGACCAAGAGGGATCGTGGGTCCGAAGAGCATGGACCTTCCCGACAGTGAAAGACTCGACTTCACCCAGCCACGACCCGCTCCCCGTCCCAATCTCCCCTCGTCATCCCCTCAACAGTCGCACATCCACCCGAATTTCCCGAGGGACAGCTCGCCACCTCGACCCACGCGACCTGCGCCTCCCATACCTGCGTCCTCCGCCCTCGCTTCCAACGAGGCAGCGGCAGGCGATGAAGGCGAGATCAGCCTCAGCGAGGACGCCGATACACAGGCGTGGGACCGCATGAACTGGTCCGATTTCAGCTCTGGGCTCGGAGGAGCACTTCCCAGCCTGCTTCCATCGAGCTCTAGCAGCACTGTTGGTGTGTCTAAGCGGTCCAGCGTACCGCGTCTCCCCGCTGACGGTGCAAGTTTGTCAAAGCGTGTTTCGCTCAAACAAGGGCGGGACGGCGAGTCTGCCAGCAGGCGTTCGTCGAAAGCGAGTGTACGTCGTCGTAGCTTCATCCGGACGCTTAGTGCTGATGAGGGATGGCACGTCGTCACCGCTGACGAAGACGAGCTGGCCGGGGTGGACGATAGCATCGTTGGGCAACCCGACCTATTGCTGACACGATGGGACGATTGGATCGAATCGGAAAAGTCGGCTGAGGACGAGGTGGATGTGGTGCTTGCGGATCTATGTGCGCAACAGACGCGCATAAAGGGCGTTTCGCCACCGCGACCCACCCGATCTGCAGCGAGGACCAGAGGGGCAGGGGGAGGAGGGTCAGAGTTATCCAGCTCGTCGCTAGAGTCGAATGACACGGTCGCATCGAAGAATTCAGCTACGACCGACAACACAGAGGTGGGGGCTGTGTGCTTCTCACGCCCCTTCTCACCGCAGAATATGGGGAGGGGGGAGGATAAGGAGAATGCACAGATGGTCAGGCGAAATGAGGAGAAGAGGGCGGAGATGAGGTTGGAATTGGCGTTGGCTCCGCTGCAGTTGCAGTCATTCGGCGTTGAGGGCAGGTTGTAGGAAGGTTAGGAGTTTGTTGAAGGCGTTGTACTCTAGTTATACCCGCTTCCAAACGAATGCCTGCTCTCGTACTGGCGATGCAGCGGTGGTCGAAGAGGGCACACGAGACGTTTGCTACGTCAATTGACCGGCCTCGCACTGTGTGGTTCCAGGGCCGTGGTTTGAGGGTTCTACGCGAGATCGTTTACGCATCGCCCACCGCACAGTCGAGGGTGGGGTGCGGTGGGGGGGGGGGGGGGGGGGGGGGCGACGGTGGCGGAAGGGGGGGAAGGAGTGGGGGGTGCGGGGGGCAAGGGGCTGGCGGGGCCGGCCCGCGG
>JALBYD010000058.1:0-77203 GCA_023212685.1 Pseudozyma pruni
CGAAAGAGGAGAGGGTGATTCGGCCGGGTAGATTCTACATGAACTTTTATAACATACTTTTGAGCAGCATTTGTACGGTACAGCGTCGAAACTTTCGCAGCAGCATCCCATGACCGTGCTGTTTTCGGCCAATCGCATGAAACGACGCCTCCTCCATCATCCACCTTTCGCTCTGCCTTGACCGGGAAGTGGGTCGCGACTGCATTGTTCTTCTCTCTTCAACAAAGCTCTTTTGCCCACCACCGCTGCAGGTGCTCCCTCGAAAAGATAAGTCCTCGTTCAGCGATTGGCTCCCCCTTTCGACGGCAGCTTCGGAAAGCTTGAGCTTGAATGCTTTCATGTTGGTGGGCATGCCGCGCTCTCTCAGGGGCCCTCGGTGTTGGAGGGTCGAAGGTCTCGGCGTGGGCTGGTTGGCTGGCTGCCTCCACCGCTGCACCGGGCTGCACTGCTGAGCTGAGTCTGAAAATTTTGAGCATCATCACACTGCAGGTCGGAAAATATTTTGTTTTTGGTCGAAGTGAAGCCGACGGTCGGCGGAATTTGGCTGATCGTAGCCGCTTGTCGAAAAACGGCCTGTCTCTGTCTCTCTCTTGCTCGCTAGCGAAAGAGGAAGAGCCGAGAGCAATGATGATGATGCTGTGGTCAGAATGGCAAAGACGCTCGGCTCATCCGATCCGTGGTTTCGCCCTTCGGCGCATTGCTCTGCTCTTTCTCTCTGACCCGCGGAGAAGAGCTGTGACCAACTCGAGATGCTCCCGCAGTTCCCCCGAAGACGGGCTTGCAAAGCGGAATGATAGGTGGGAGAGATGCGCCGCACAGCACTTTTTACCCCACTTCTTAGCCCCTTTGCATTGCGCAGACCAGTCATCGTCCTCGCATTGTGGCAAGAGATAAGGACGAGCAGAGCTTGAGCAGGGTCGCATGGCTTGAGTGTGGATGCATGCAAGTGCAGCGAACAAGCTCTGCACCTGCTCTTCGGCGGTGAGCGTGCAGGACCCCACGGCTGACTGCACACGAGCAACGTCCTGTCATTGGTCCTCCGCGTTTGCCTCGTTTGCTCCATCTTGGTTGTCGCAGCTGCTCGTCTCCTCTCCTCACACCACCACCATCACCATTGCCCGTGCGGTTCATCCGACTCGATTCCGTCGGTACACCTCCTCTTGCCATCACTATCGACCTCACTCCTCGTCAGGATAGGGTAACGCTTCGCCATCGACTTGATCCATACCCTCGCCAGCCACCGATCGCAAACGTCGCACAACATGGCGTCTACAGGCCACCACTCGCCCATCGAGGACCGATCCAGCGGCTCCGTGTCGCCAACACAGACCGTCGACGTCGAAAAGAACGGGAATCGCGACTCGATCAAGCCTCACGTTGACAACGCCAAGGTCTCCCAGCCGGGGACAGTGGAGCAGAGCGTTTTCGGCGAGAAGCGAGAGCAATACCGAAGCGAGGAGGACTACATGTTTGAACAGCAAAAGCGATCTGCAGGCGACCACAAGTTCCATCGCCTCGGCTGGAAGAAGCTCACCGTCTGCTTGATCGTCGAGGCCATTGCTCTGGGAGCTCTTTCGATTCCGTCAGCGTTTGCAACTCTGGGCATGGTCGCCGGTGTCATTGTTTGCATCGGCGTCGGCTTGATCGCCATCTACACAAGTTACATCGTCGGTCAGGTCAAGGTCAAGTTCCCGCAGGTATCACATTACGCCGATGCTGGTCAGCTCATGATGGGTCGCTTCGGTTACGAGCTGATCGGCGCCATGTTTGCGCTCCAGTTGACACTCTTGGTCGGCTCGCACTGCCTCACGGGAACCATCGCCTTTCTCAACCTCAGCGACAACGCCATCTGCTCGCTCGTCTTCGGTGTCATCTCGGCCATCATCCTCTTCATCGTAGCCGTGCCGCCCTCGTTCTCCGAGGTGGCCATCCTCGGCTACATCGACTTTGCCTCGATCATCATCGCCATTGGCGTCGTCATCATCGGCACTGGTGTGAGGAAGAGCCAGCCCGAGGTCACTCCTACCCTCAACGGATGGTCCGCGTGGCCAAAGGAGGGCACCACGTTTGCCGATGCCTGGGTCGCTCTCACCAACATCGTCTTTGCCTACTCGTTCGCCGTCTGCCAGTTCTCGTTCATGGACGAGATGCACACGCCTACCGACTACGTCAAGAGCATCTGGGCGCTGGGCATCATTGAGATTGTCATCTACACGTTGACGGGGGCTCTGATCTACGCATTTGTCGGCACCGAGGTCGAGTCGCCCGCGCTGCTGTCTGCCGGTACGACGCTGTCCAAGGTGGCGTTCGGTATCGCTCTGCCGGTCATCTTCATCTCGGGCTCCATCAACACTACGGTCGTCGCACGATACGTCCACGGTCGCATCTTCAAGGACTCGGTGATCCGATACATCAACACCAAGATGGGCTGGATCACCTGGCTCGCGCTCGTTGCTCTGATCACCGTGATTGCGTGGGTCATTGCCGAAGCCATCCCCTTCTTCAGGTAAGCTTTTCCTTTCTTCTGCGGAATTGAGTTCACATGTTCTCGTTCGCTGACCACGTCTACTTGTTGCGTTGAAACAGCGATCTGCTCGGCATCATGTCAGCGCTCTTCATCTCGGGCTTCACGTTCTACTTCCCAGCGCTCATGTGGTTCCTGCTGATCAAGGAGGGCAAGTGGAACAAGAACCGCTGGAACACCATCCTCAGCGTCGTCAACGCGGCGGTCTTCGTGCTGGGTTTGCTGGTACTGGTCTGCGGAACGTACGCCTCGGTCAAGGATATCAGGGATCAGTACGCAAAGGGGACGGTGCGCGGGTCGTTTACCTGCGCGCCGATCAACGGGTAGGACTCCTAATTGATAAGGGAGGAGACCGTCGAGGAGGAGGAAGCAGCAGACTATCTGCAACAGCGTTGACCTTTTGAACGCTACGAACCTAATGTCCCTGTATAATTTGTACCCGCGCTTTGGGATCACGCGCGCATGTCAGCATAGACGATTCGAGCCATGCCCCCTTGGATGCACACGTCGCAGCCTGATCTACATGAGTGTGAGGCGATGCTTTCCTAGTAAATTAGTCGAGACTCGGTGCATCATTCGAGGAGCGGTGTGAGGGTTGAGCTCATGTGAACGGGGGCTAAGAGACTCCCGATTCAGGTTGATCGGGACCTCCACTTCGAAAATTGAGGTGTCCGTCGAGCCGTCTATCCTTCGGCCAAACTGGACGTCTTTGGTCAGCTTGCTGCCACCACTCACTCGCTCTCACTACATACAACCATCATCGACGAGACAGCGTCAGGAAACGCCGACACCCGTCAAAAATCATTGCATCTCACCCATCGAGCCAACGCATCAAACCAAGCGACTCAAGAGTCGTGTCAACCTCAGAAAGCGATTCGAATCAGGAACGATGTCAGGCATGCCCAACGCGGAGCTCGCTCGGGAGCAGCAGCAACCCGGTGACCCTGCCCCCTCGTCCAACGCTGCCTTTGGTGGTGATATGGGTATGGTGGGATCCGAACTGCCTGAAGCGCCACGAGACAAGTTTTTCCGAAAGATGCGAGAGCAGCCTCTTGTGCCCATTGGTAAGTCCTTACCCCTTCTTTGTTCACATTTGTCGACACTCTTTCTCCTGACACACCTTTTATCGTGCGATGTATCAGGCTCGCTGTTGACATGCGGCGCACTCATCGCAGCCTCCAACCACCTTCGTTCGGGCAACCGCGATCAGTTCAACAAAGCCCTTCGCTGGCGTGTTGGTTTCCAAGGTCTAACCGTCCTCGCCGCCCTCGTAGGGTCGTTCTACTACGGTCAGCAGGCCGCCGCCTCCGTTCCTCCCCCACCCACAACTCCAACCGATGGACCGCTTCAGCAGGGCGCAGTAACAACGCTGCCAGGGAGAGGCCCAACGGTGTGGCAGCAAACAAGGGCGGACGAACGCGCAAGTAAGGACAGGAGCGAGTTCGAGGGCAGGGTGGGTCAGGCGCTCGATAGGGAGTTGAACGATGATAAGAGGTTGGAGGAGGCACTGTTGGGGAAGGAGGAGGATTTGGAGCAGATGAAGAGGGAAAGGTTGGGGAGGGCGAGGAGTGCTATCGGCCAGGATGCGAGGAGACAGGTGTGAAGGAGCTCGAGGCGCAAAAGACGGAATCACGCACGAACAGCATCGAAATCACAAACCAGGTCACCATTCTCATACAACACGCAGCGGGACTGGTTCTCGCCGATGATCATCGCAAAGCATCGATATTGCATCTAGCCGATGATCTAGGGGTATATACAGAACCGACCGAGGCGACGCCTCAATTTGCACCACGACGCTGCAAAAACCTCTCGAGATTCTCCACCACCGAAATCGCCGCCCTGCCGACCGTCGTCCCACCCCCTGCCCTCGCGGCGTCATCATCCTCATCCTGGATGTGCTCCCACTCGAACTCCACCCCCTCAAACGGTCCTCCTGGCAAACCCGCCACGCAGCCTCTAACCGTCTCGATCGCCTCCCTGACCGCCTCTCCACGACTTCCCGTGAGCGGCTGTTCGAGGTCCTCGAGCAGATCGAGCGTGTCGAGTGCGATATGCAGCGGTTGATCGGGTCGGAGTGGCGCGTCGGCATGGGGCGAGACGAGACGGTGGTGCGCACAGGAGGTCCAGAGTTGAGCACGGAGAGTTTGGCGGGCGAGGTCGATGAGGATCGGATCGGCACCTGGGTGGGAGAGCGTGGCGAGCGTGTCGTGGATTCGGATGGCCGAGGTTGGGGTGAGGGTGTGGCAGTGAGGCGGGCAGGTGAGGGTTAGGCAGTCGATGAGCGGGTGGAAGCGGTGTAGGAGGGAGTCTCGGAGGTGGCTGAAGCCGAGCTTGACGAGGAACCCAAGTGCGTCGGGTCGCGATGATGTCGTTCGAGGTCGTTTTGGTTTCAAATCATCCTGGTGATCCTCTGATGCAGACCGCTTCTTCACGACGTGATGCTCGTCCATCTGACAAATATACCCTTCCCTCTGCTCGGCCCACCACCTCTCAGCTCTCACCAGAAGCTGTCTGACCTTGATCCCCTCCTCGTCGGCCCTTTCGGCCCGATCCAGCCGTGCGATCTTGGCAAGCGTCACCGCCTCACAAAACCGAAAGAAGCTCGCGTCCTTGCAGCCGTGTTCGCCCTCGTCGAGGTTGTACAGCGCCAACGAGACGAAGAAGCTCGTCAGCACCGATTCGATCGTGGGCGTTTGGCCGAAGCTGGCCCCTCCTCGCAGTTGGATGATCTTATCGGTGAGTGCCGACGCTTGGGCGTGCTGCTGCTGAGACTTCGACCGTCGCTCGGCTGGGATGGTAGGCATGGTGAACGTTGACGGCTCCATCGCTGGTTGAGAGGTGTCCTTGCGAGGACGTGACGGCGGCGGCGGTGGGGACAGCGTGAGGCCTAGCAGACCCAGGAGGGAGATGGACAGCGCCAGAGCGGCAAAGTTTGCATCGTGATCGTGCTCCTTCCTCCCCAACCGCGGATAGATGTATGCACGTGGTACGATTCCCGGGCACAGCCTCTCGTACAGGTTTTCGTAGAACAACGCGGTGCGCTTGGTCAATGTCATCGTGTTCAACGGGTCCTCCGCCGTTCCCCCCTTTTCCCCGTATGCCGAAGGGAGATTCTTTGGTAGCTCTGCTGCGATGTGAGTGGCAAGACTGCCGCTCCGACTAGTGATCCCGAGCGAATCAAGAAAGTGACCCGCCCACACCCTCTGTTTCGCCTGCTGCCGCGACTGCACCTGGCCCAACACCGCCAGCTGCGCATCCACCGGCGAGCCCTTACCCTGCGGATCCCAGTCCACCTCCTCGGCGAGAATCCCCAGCAGGTCCAGGCCGGGCGTCGTCACCGCCGCCATCTCGTTGTCGAATAGCGAAGTCGAGACAGAGGAGAAAGACTTTGTCGATGACGTGGACGGGGTGACGTTGGATTGCACCAGATCGGTCAGCGCCGAGATAGGAAGCGTGGAGGGTGGGTAGGAAGAGTGGGAGACGGAGAGAAGCTCGGAGTAGGCAGAGTGGGTGGAGGAGATGGGCGCTTGCGAGTCGAGGAGTGTTTGGAAGGACGAGGCGAGCGCGAGGAGGGTGGGGGGTGAGGGGTGGATGCGCAGCGGTGCGGTCGTGCGTCGGGTTGGAGTTCGATGTAGGGCCAAAGGCGAGGGTGTGGTTGATGGTGTTGATGACGAGGAAGGAGATCGCGATGCCAATACTGGAGGGTTGAGCAGACTCGCGTGGTCGAGATACTGGTAGTGGCTGATGTCGGAACGTCGATGGGAACACGACGATGTGGCTGGAGCGGGTGCTGTCGCTGCGACGGGTGCCATACCTCTATGTCCGCGTCTGTGATGGTCGCAATCAGCCGTTGAAGCTGGAAGGTGGTGATCAAGATGATGGGAGTACGTTGCGTGCGAAGTGTCGATGGCGGGAAGATGTCTAGAAAGAGTCAAGGCCAAGATTGGTAGCGAAGAAAGCTGGAGCGGGGTCTGAAGCGCGGACGGATTGACCGAGCGGAGCGATACGAAGTAAGGCAGGTGGGTTGTACAGGCGTCTCGACCTCGAGACGATCTGAGAGGACAACGGTCAAATTTGTTCAGCTGCTGTGGGGCGCACACCTTCCAGCAACCGGGTGGATGTGTAGCCGGAGAGGATCGAGTCGAGACAACGCTGGCAAGCAGTGCAGCTTTCAGACCGGGCAGGAAGGAGGGCGAGGGGCCCCTCGCCTTTCAGATTCAGCACCGAATCAAGCCCGGGACGGTGCCTGACCGGCGAATTCTTTTCCCCGAGCCTCCTCTCCTTCTCGCTGTGCCCACCTTTGTTCGATGGTGACACTTGGTGACCGACGACTTTACTTGTGTTCGCAGGCAACGTGCAACGCAGCGAAGAATGCTGGTGGTTGTGAAGGGTCGACAAGAGATGGGCTTGACAACACGAAGCTCACACCGGCGAGAGGAACGTGAAATGGCCGGTCGAAAGCAGCAAAGGACGGCGAAACCGACTTGACGTGGGGTCAAAGGGCTGAAGGAAGCAGACTCTACGGAGCAGGCTCGGAGAGAGGCCGCGACAAAGCTTTCAAACTCCGTCGAACAATTCGCAGAGCAAGACGCGGAAAGATGTGAATTCTCAGTCGAGACCCGCACCCTGAAAGGAAATAGCGGCAGTCTATCCGATACGAGCTTAGTTGTGGGAGCGATTCCTCGTCTCGTTGCCACGTAGCTTGGCACTGAAGCTTGTCATGGACACTGCTGCATCGTCTGGCGATCAAGAGGATCATCACGATCTCCGACAGGCTCGGTACATCCTTGCAACGCTGCGGCAGATCCATTACCGGCTTTGCTGGTGTTTTGGCCGTTTCGGCGAGACTCCATAGCGTCGACTCCTTTGCGACCAGCTTCCCGTCTATCGCATTCTTTTGCCTGGCCAGCAAACACGTTTGGAAGCGTTGACGAGCGGCAATGCCCGTCTCTGGAAGGCACGTGAACTCGCAGGAATCCTTCAGCTTCCAGCGGAGGCACCGGCAACCCAATTGTCCACCTAAAAGAAAGAGCCTTCGAGTTTGGCCGAAGATATCCCTTGCTCTTTTCCTGACCAGCGGTCTATCCGACTACCCTGCAGCGCAACCCTAAGGTGAACTGAGTCACACGTCAAGACGCTTTTTCAGCCTCTGCAGCGTGACGAATCGGAATTGCCGCGCTCGTTCCCCACGCCACGACCGGGGACCTTTTGACGTGGGCAGCCGCTCGACCAATGGTCGGTCATTCCGAACCACCTTCAGCACCTGTCCTCACAACTTTGTCCTGCACTGTCACGCATGACACATAGATGTGCTAAGCCTGGAAGCCTCAACTGATATGACCGATGAGGTCTACTCGCGCTGCGAGCGATTCGACCACGCCGGCCAATTTTGCTTTTCATCATTCTTCCAGTTCGGTCGCGTCTCGGGCGTTCCTCTGTCACTCCCAAGCATTCACGAACAATCGCGGACCGAAGGCCGCGCTGCGCTAGTTCGCGACGATTCTGTCCGCGTTCTTCCTGTATCGCGCATAGCGAGTCAGACGCTCAGTCTCGGTGAGAAAGGTTCTTTCGCCCTTTTGGCGAGGCTTTCGAGCTACGCATGAGAAAAAGACAGGCTTCGCTGTGAGCGAATGTGTTGATCAACGCTGCATTCGTGCGGATGCCTGGAAGGCCGGATCACCACGACGTTGTCAAAGCCGGACGAGCGTTACCTTGACGAAGGCGATCATACATTCTTGTCAATGGGCACGCCCTCGCTCTCCCTCGACGCCCATCCCATCCAGCTCTCATCATAGATACTGCTCTGCACGCCGATCTCCTGCAACGCCAGCCAAATAGCCGCCGCGGTCATTCCCGATCCGCACGTATTCGTCGCTGCGAGCTCTCCACCGCTCGACGCCTGTCTGAGCTTGTCCAACGCCTCCGTTCCACCGACTGTGTCGCTCAACATCCTCCACAGCTCGATCTGGTCTTTGAGAACTGTATATTGCTTTCCGTCTTTTGTCGTGACGGTCTTGAGCAGGGTTGGGAAGGGAAGGGAGAGGCTGTGCGGGATATGACCCGAGGAGAGGCCGGGTCGCGGTTCCGGGTCTGTGCCGTCGAAGCGTCCTTTAGAACGGGCGTCGAAGACGGTTTGTCCTCGAGAGGCCATTTTGGCGTTGGCGACCATCTCGTCGAACGAGCGAATGATTCCATCCTGCAGCACGGGTTCCGGGTAGTTTGTCTTCGACACGGACGTCGGCTCGCCTGATTCTGTCGGTAGGCCGTTGTCGATCCACGCCGGCAAGCCGCCATTGAGCACCGACACGTTCAAGTGACCAAACGCTTTGAACGTGAACGCCGTTCGTGGCGCCGAGAAGACTCCGTGCGTATCGTACACCACCACGTGCGTGTCCGGCTCGATGCCGTGTTCTCCAGCGGCTTCCGCAAACGTCGCTGACGAAGGCATCATGTGCGGATGATTCCGAACGCTCTCCCCCACCGTAGCGACCTTGTCCACGTTCCAAAACAGCGCTTTGGGTAGACGTGGTCCGGCCTTGAACTCGTCAAAGGCGTTACGGGGAGGGCTGGTGTTGGGCATGAACCACGTCGCGTCGAGGATGCGCAGCTTGCTGTTCGAGTCGATGAGCGAGGCGAGCGCTTTCGGCGCGATGACCAGAGGCACGGTGGGTGGTCGTGCTGTCGAGCTCATGGTCCTGAAGGATGTGCCAATGCGCTTGAGAAGTGTCGTAGCACCAAAGTTTGCGCTTCGAGCTGAGAGCATTGTAGGTATGGTGTATGCTGTATGCTGATCAGAACCGTAGGTTACGAGGAAACGAGTGGAGAAGCAAGTGTAGGTTTCTGGCTTTGATGCCTTAAGCGTGCTTATGTGGAGGATCGTCTCAGCATCGGGCAGAAAGTGCCGATTCGGACTCTTATCGCATGTTAGAGCCTGGAGCGTTGATTCGACGCCTCGTTGACTCGCTTGCGATGGTGTCGCTAAGCGAGCCACAATCGGCTGCTTCGCGGTCCGGACGATGGTAGCGACCACATGGTGCGATCCATCCGAGCGAGTTCTGCGCAAAGCTGTGCGATCTCGCCATTACCCCAGCATAGTGCGGGGTCGAAGCGTTCGAGCACCTCTCTACTCCGTCTCACGAAAGAAGCGAGATGGGAGCCCCCGCGGGGAATGCAGGAACGCTACTACAGTACACAAAAGCCCAGAGAGTCAGGATGATATAAACGAGCGAGCGCTACGCAACGATACGGTAGCGGAAATAACGGCTACGGCAGAGACAGAAGCAGACCGAGTTGACCGGTCCGATACATGGACGCCACGCGGTGGAGCAGCGACTGCAAGCCGCAGCCTTGTCCAATGCCAAGAAATGGAAACGATGAGCGTGGGGAAGAGTGACAGCCGCAAATCTCTCCGTTGTGCTTGCAGTGCCTTGCCGTAAACGTGCCTCGTCCGTCCCCCCGCGGGCGGTTGGTCGCCAAATTGGATCACCGACGCAGCTCAGTCTTGGCGAGCAAAGCAAATGCAAGCAGCCTACCGGTCAATGCCTAGGCGATGTGTTGCCGACTAGCCATGATGATGCGTCCAAGACGATGCTGAGCACGGGCAAGCAGACAAGCCCAGAGCAAACTGACTCGTACAGAGAGAGGCGAGGAGAGGACCAACGAAAAAGATTTTGAGGCCAAGTCTCACGGTTTTGACAGGCTCTCTTGATTCGAATTCGAGCGGGGTTCGACTCTTCTTTTTTTGGTCCTGTCACACTCCCTCCCTCTGCCCTTGGCGATTAAGTTAGCCGGAGTCTCGGGTCAAAGCTGCTTCTGTCCTCCCGTACCTTTGCCTGGTTGTGATCTGCTCGGCTTTCATGGTGGGATCCCCCGCTTGATCAGCTGCCAGTGCTAGCCGAAGGCTCTAGCCTCCCTTTTTCGAGAGGCAAGGTCGGTCCTGTCTTCCGCCCTCGCTTTGCTTTTCTCGCTCGCTTTCTCCCCTCACATGCCTTGTCTTTCCCCCACCACGATCTCACTCCTCTCTATCCGCTCATCCGTTCAGCCGCCCGCGGGGTGGCCTCTACCTGCAGTCGCCTGCAAGTTCCCCGCAATTTGACTCCAGCTCCATGTGGCGTGTTGCTCGCTTCATTTCGCCAAAGCATCGCTAGCATATGACAGTCTCAAGCTGAGACTTTTTCCCCAAGTAGACTCCTACGACGCTCGACTACCTTGGCACTCGACGCTCGATTCGTGCCACCGATCTCTGCGGTTCTCTCCGCGTTTTTGCCCTGCCTGCAGCCTGCAGGTTCATGCGCGTTTCATTTCGCTGTTGCGCTCGTTGTGGCATCGTGTCAACTCGACGGCTTCGACCGGATATAAGAGGCTCCTCCCGAACCACCCTTCCGCTCCCTTCGATACCCATCCTCGCTTCTCACTACCAACTATACTCGCTCCCTTCGCCATGCCGCACTCCATCACCAAGGGGTCCCTGACCCCATCCGAGCAGGAGGACGGTCTTGCCAACGCCACCCACCTCTCGGCCGACCATGCCGACAAGCGACGTTTCGGTATCGGTGCTCTCGCCGAGGACCTTCAGCAGCATTGGCGTGTCTACATTCTCGGCATCTGTGCCTCCTTCGGTGGTCTCCTCTTCGGTTGGGATACTGGTTTGATTGGTGGCGTCCTCAACATGCCCGCCTTCCAACGTGACTTTGGCCTTCAGAATGACGCAGCCAAGCTCGCCGCCCTCAAGGGCAACATCGTTTCGGTTCTGCAAGCCGGTTGTTTCTTCGGTGCCGCTTCGAGCTTCTACCTTCCTCACCGCTTCGGCCGCCGAGCCGCCATGTTCATCTCCGCCGCCGTCTTCCTCGTCGGCTCCGTCATTCAGACCGTCTGCCGTCTCGGCAGCCAGAGCGCCCATTCGGCCTTGATCCAGCTCTACATTGGCAGAGTGATCGGAGGCTTCGGAGTCGGCCTGGCGTCGTCGACCGTGCCGATGTACCTGTCCGAGTGTGCTCCTCGCTCCATTCGAGGTCGACTTGCTGGCATGTACCAGCTGCTCATCGTCACCGGTATCTGCATCGCCTACTTTGTCAACTACGGCATGGTTCAGAACTACCCCGACCAGCGATCCAGCGCCATGTGGCAGGTGCCCTTTGCGCTTCAGTGCATTCCAGGCGTCTGCTTTGTTGTTACTCTCTTTTTCCAGCCCGAGTCTCCTCGATGGCTCGTGGAGCGAGGTCGCAGCGAACAGGCGCAGCGATCGCTCGCTCGTATCAACCGGGCTTCGCTTGACGACCCGAGTGTCGTTGGGATTCTTCGGGAGATTCAGGCCGATTTGGAGGGCAAAGTGGGTCTTACCATGCGTCAACAACTCCGCATGGCCTTCGCGGACCGCGTGACGACCTATCGAGTCTTTATCGGAGCCCTCCTCATGTTCTTCCAGCAATGGACCGGTACGAACAGCATCAACTACTACAGCCCGCAGATCTTCAAGTCTCTCGGCATCACGGGTCAATCCGGTGGTCTCCTGGCCACAGGCGTCTACGGTGTAGTCAAGATCGTCACCACGGCGTTGTTCATGGCGGTGGCCATCGAGCAGTTGGGTAGGAAATGGTGTTTGATCATCGGCGGTATCTGCCAGGTCTTCTGCCTTTTCTGGGTGGGCATCTACCAAGCTGTTCGACCCCAAGGCACTCCGGTTGATGGTGTTGGTTACCTCACCATTGCCATGATCTACCTCTTCGTCGTCGGCTACGGTCTTGGATGGTCGTCCGTCACCTGGGCCGTTTCTGCCGAAGTAGCACCCAACCAGCTGCGAGCGTTGGCCATGTCAGCAGCGACGATGAGCCAGTGGTTCTTCAACTTCGTCATCGCCCTCATCACCCCCCGTGCCCTAGAGCACATCAAGTTCGGCACGTTTATCATCTTTGGTGTCGTCACGTCGGTAGCGGTGCTCTGGGCTGCATTCTTCCTGCCCGAGTCGAGCGGCATCACGCTAGAGCTCATGGGTAGGGTGTTCGAGGGCAGTATTGTTAAGAGGAGCGTGGAGGATCTTTGGCCGAGTAAGAGGAGGGTGTTCAGGGCGAGGTTGATGGCTGAAGTGGGTGGTACCGCGGACGGTGGCGCCCATGGACAGGTTGGCGTGGCTGAGTTGGAGAGGGAGCAGTCGGGCAAGGGTGTGGGTGAAGAGTATGTGACCAAGGATGTTAGTGATGATGGCAGGCGCTGACCAGCTCAGGCAGTGCTCAATCTTTGTATGATTATTCTCCCAGAACGTCAAGGTTTCTTCTGATATCGTGCGTGTGACCGACTCAGCTCGATTGAGAAGATGCGCTTGTTCGGGCGTGGTGCGTGCGACAAACAGCTCGACGGCACAGGGCCTTTTCAGAATTGGTGCCGGCGACAAGATCCGCTCAAAGGCAAAGGTGCGCTCGTTCAGACATGGCGCATGTGGTGACAAGATGACATTCGCTCGCAAGATTACAGACAGCGGCCAAAACTACACCAACGTCCTCTCACGAGCACCCTCGGGCAGAGGCTCCTGGGCAGCATCGACAAAGGGATCCTCATCCACCGATACGAACGTCGCGCCGCCGGTCGAGTACCTGCGTGTGTCGGCGACCTGGTCGTCGTCGTCGTTGTGGTACGAAGGCACGCTGACGCGCGGGATGCGGAAGGTCGCCGCGGACGGCGAGGCGCGGACGGAGCGGGTGGGCGAGGTGAGCGGCGAGGTGTTGATCGAGGGCAGTTGCAGCGGCAGCGGCAGAGGAATGGATTTAGAGCGTCCGTGGGTGGCATCAGCGGTATGCTCGGTCGGGTAGACGGGGATCTCCTCGGGAGTGCTGGTGGTGCGGCTGAGCGAGTGGGTGGGCGACCCGCGCGTGGCACTCGCGGCAGGGGGAGCGGGGAAGAGGTGGAAGGGGACCTTGACGACGCGGATCTCCTCGTCGCTTGCGTCGGAGGAGGAACCGCGCACGACAACGTTGTGGAGAGACTGGTTGTCGGCTTGCGATGCTGATCGCGAGTAAACCTCGGACTTGTGCTGAGAGCTGACGCTGTATCTGCCCAGCGTGCCTACCTCGAACGTCTCGCCCGAGGCGTGGAACTTGGACGAGAATCGATGAGGGCTCCTTTGCGATCCGGGACCGTCCAGATCGAACTTCTCGGTCAAAGAGAGCGGTCGCAAGGGAGAGAGGCGGTGGACGCTTCGGCTGACTTTCCTGGTTCGTCGGCGAGATGAGCACCATCGGACCAGTGCGAAAAGGATTCCAAGCAAGACGAGTCCGCCGACGACAGCTCCAGCGATGGCACCTTTGTTCATCGAGCCACTGTGAGGCAGAGCCGACGTCGTGGCGGAAGACAGGGTGCCAGCGGCGGCTGCGGCCGAAGACGATGTAGAGGCTGCGGGCACTGTCGATGAGGTCACTGACGATGTGGCAGAGGTTGCCGGTCTGGACGGAGTGGCAGTTGAAGTGGCAGTCGTACTGACAGACGCGGTAGTGGAAGAAGCAGAAGCAGAACTCGTTGAAGACGACGCTGCTGCCGTCGAAACTACGACAGTGCCGGACGAAGAGCTGGAGCAGTCGTCGAAGATGAAAACGCGCGGATCAAAGTCTGACCACTGCACAGACGAAGGGCTGCCCGTTGCGGCGGTGAGCGGTGCTCCTTCGCCATCCGTCAGGGCGATACCGACACGGTAGCCGCCTTCCAGGTCAATGTTGCCAAAGGGTGTGATCATGTTGTATGTGCCTGGTCTAGGAAAGTCGCCGACCGAGGAGGCAGAGTAGAGCAACGAGTAGTTGCGTTGTCCCTGGGTGGAAGTGAGGGAGAGCTGGATATTGGATGCAGAATTCCACTCGGCCTGGGAGAGGACGGCAGTCCATGTGAGCATGGTGCAATTGAGAGATCGAACGGTGATGTCGAGCGCATGAGCTTGCAAAGACATGGCTGCGATGAGCAGCGCTGTCAAAAAGCCCAGCCGCAGCGAGCTGAAGGTGGGCTTGACCATCGTGATCGATAGTCTACGGTGGATATGGTCGCAGGTGGATGGATGGTGTTGACGTCGATGGTGGTAGTAGGATTTCAAGACGGAAGCAATCGAAGCGTCAGGATGATCCTGACGAGTTGATCGAGCAGGTGTATAGGGCGCCATACATCCGTTCTGATACAGTACGGCTCAATCCTTGCACAGGGTCTGCGTAGCCAACCTCGCGCCGTACCGCTGTGATGAGAGTGGGCTCCGCCGCCAGAGCTAGATGTCACGCCGATCATAACGAGGAATCAGAGGTGAAACCTCACGACAGGAGCAAGTGTGGTTCTTGCTCTTCTGCAAAGTGGGATGAGAAACGGCAAGAGTGAAGAACAAGGCAATGCAGTCAATGTCCCCGCAGCGTCCCGCTCCCTTCCCATGGCCAGTCAAATAGGGCGGACTGTCAAAATTTGAGAGGACTCACATGCGGCATGCCGCAAAGAGAGGACCATGTCTCGCTTCTTTCGACCGATCAAGACATTGCTCCTGAGACCAGCGTCGAGGATCGATCGAGCTTTCTTTTTCCTTGCCTCCTCCCGTGTCTTGCCATGCTGCTTCTCAGTGGCTTGGCTTTCCTCACAATCGATCATCTTGGCCTCTTCTCAACTTGACACGTCTGAGCTTGGCGTCGGATCGTGCCGAACAAAGGCGTGGGGATTCAGCGCTTGTGTGAAAGAAGGGTGAGATGCGGGCCATCCGTGACATCTCGCGTGGATATTCTCCAAATCAAATCAATTCATTGAGGATCTGCTGCATGCTGCACATCACGGCCACACACGCAACCCTCGGGTGGACACGACTGGCCAGCCCGTCTCGTCTCATTCTGCTTGGCAAATGATTTCGAGGGTGCGAAAATCAATTGAATCTGTGCCTGGACGAAGAGCAAGCGCGTCTTTAACGCTTGCGCCCTCGCCGTCGCCCTCGCTTCGGATAGAGCGGAGTCTACGAGTGATTCAGACTCAGACACATAGACGGGAACGCATCTCACCCACCTCAGGCGGCTCACAGCTCCCACTCGACGGTGTGAGTCTCGGCTGCTCGCTTCTTCGACCATGGCGTAAAGACATGGCGTGGTCCGCCGTCAGCCTTAGCTTTCCTGAGATAGATAGACACCGCATGCAGGCACCTCGAAGAACCTCGCGAAGATGCCAGCTTCTACGCCGTACTCAAAGACCGACACATAGCGCCGTCGCTTACACTCATTATACGAGACAAGCTCGCCTGACTTCTCAATGGACGTCGAGAGCCAAGTCTGTCAGCTCGTCTGGCAGCGTGAGAAGATGTATCGGGTGACCCAATGGCCTGCAGACCCATCGTGAGACGTTGTCGGATCACTTCCGGACTCGTGCTATCTTGCTCTAGTGGCTGCCGGTCAGTCTGACGACCATGCGAAGCGGTTCTCACGTCGTTGGCCTTTCAAGCGCTCTGGCTTCACTGAAGGCTATCTGCTTTGCGAACAGGTACGACGAAGGTGAAAAGTCGCAAGAGCGTCAAGGAAGATGAAGAGTTGTAGAAACGTCAAAAAAAACCTGATGGCGCAAAAAGCAAAAAGAGATGCATTGACGGGGACTCGAACCCCGGTCGAGTCGAATCGGTAATCACGCCTTATGCAGGCGATGAGTGGCAACGACTCATGATACCCCTACACTATCAATGCTTGGTTGCGGATCGAACCTGAGATAGCAAAAATACATCGTTGTCACTCTCTACTAAACGCAGAATCCAGTCTGTCGATCTCAGTACCATCCTCGACACTACACCGTTCTCCATGACAAAGGCGTCGTCAGACAAGAGGAAGCAGATGGAGCGTCTCCTGAGTGACCGAAGATGATACTGACGATCCAACAATACACCGAATTCGGCACGAGACAAACGTCAGACTGAAATGGAAAGCGTCAAAGGTATCTTCTTCTGTATTGATTCTACATGCTATGGAAAGCGGTACATGATCATCAACATCAGAAGTGGCTGCTCGTATAACGGGCGAGCCTGTGAGACGTGTTAAGATCATTGACGAGGCGTTACAGTGTCATTTTTGAGAGCGTCAAGGGACCATTACTATATTTGTTCCACATCTACGTTTAAGCCTTGTTGGCGAACCCGACGCGGTTGTTGTCGGTGTCAAAGATGGCGACGACGTTCTGGAGGAAGGAGTCACCGGTGACCCAAGCGTTCAGGCCGAGGTCGGAACCAGCAACCGAAAGAACACACTGGCCGTTGTTGGTGGTGCCGAAAGAGGTGGTGGCGGCAGAGAGAGTCTTGGTGTAGCTGCCGTACTTGAAGGTGACCTTGGGAGGCGAGTTGCAGTTGTAGTAAGCGTAAGTGCTACCGTCCTGCGTGAATGTGGGGAGGTTAAGGGACTTAAAGAGCGTCTGAGCCTGCGAGGTGGGGGCGACGATGATGGTTGTGCCCGTGTCAACGATCGAGTCGATCGACTGGGTGTTGACCGAGGCGGGCACCTGCCAGAAGCCCTGGTTCGAGTCGATGTTGACGTAGACGGGCGTGGTCGAGTACTTGGCAGAGTTAGTGCCACCGAGGTAGAGCGACGAGCCCGAGGTTCGCAAGTCGAACTGGAACTTGCCCGACGTGACGGCGCCCGCCTTTTTGAGGCTGTAGAAGTAAGGGAGGTATTTGGAGCCGAAAGCGGCGAGCTGAGGGAAGGCCATGCCCGAGATACCCTGCGAGCCCTCGGACGAGTCGATGAACTGCGTGTTCGAGACACCGATGGCGGTGTTGGCTGCGCTGAGACCGGCGATGTGAACGGTGTCGGTATAGATGGTACCCTGAGCGGTGGTGCCGTCACCGTAGGCGGTAGAGAAGGTGTCGCCGTTGGTCTGCGAGGTGGACGACTGCGAAGGCGTGAAGGCGCCAGGGTTGACGAGCGTGTCCGAAGAACCGGTGTCGAAGTCGATGGGGAAGCTCTGCGAGGGGGTACCGTACGCCATGGTGCCAGTCCAAAGCTCGCCACCCTGCTGGTCGGTGAGGCTGACGGTGCCCGTGGCACGCTTGGCAAGGTGCTCGGGGAGATCACGCTTGAGGGGGTGGACCTTGCCGGTGTTCTTCTCGAAGTTGGCGAAGTTCTTGGCGTACTTGGCACGGAGGCCGTTCATGTGAGCGTCAACCTTGCCCCAGTCGATCTGGTTGGTGCCAGCGACAGTGAGGGTGCTGCGCTTTTCAATGTCGATGTTGATACCGCGCTCCTGCTCGACGGGAGCGGCGGTGGCCAGGGCCGAAGCGGCGATGAGACCGGCAACGAAGGAGAGCTTGAGCTGCATCTTGGAGAATATGTGACGAAGGAGGGGAGATCTAGGTGAGAACGATGGGATCTAGAGAGGCAAGGCTAGGAGGAGCTAGGAGATGGAAGACGAGGGAAGCTTTGGATGGGGAAAAGAGGTCGGAGAAGGGCATGGTTTGGTCTCTCTTTATAGACATCGAGATCCATTGCATGCTCGGTATGATATCAGCAGGGGCTGATGCATGGCTCTATGCTAGTCTCTGCGCCATTCTCGAGCGGTCCCCTATCAGAGCCTTTGTCTCACGACTGCGACGACACGCGAGAACATCTCACGACGACCATGGGGCTGAAGCGGACGTCGGAAGCCTGTGCACCGAACGAGAATTCTGCACTGGCACACCGAGGCAGAGCGCTGCAGGGGCATAGGCGAGGCCAAACTAGAAGAGAGGTCGTCAGAGTGGCGAAGGTCGACCAATTATTCGAAGCCCAGGAGCAAGTGCAGGCAACGTAGATAGGGTCCAGGGAGAGAGAAGAGTGCAAGCGAGATGGTCCACGCTCGGATGTCGACCGATTGCAGCAAGAGCGGCTTTGTCTGCCGCCGCTGCCGTCGGCGCATCGTCACGGTCAATGAAAGTGACACGCTTCCACGCTTCTGGTTGTGCTCAATTGCTGCATGAACTCGTGCAGTGGAGGCAGACGACCGTCTGCATGAAAGTCTGCGGATCCAGCGAATGCTGTCGTGCTGCTGCTGCTCATGCTGTCGAGCAGCGCTGAGTCGAATCATGGCAGGATCGGACGTTCGCCATTCAGTCCTATCGCCTGCAGTGTAATCGTGCTCGCAGGACAATGGACGCCTAGCTGGGCTTCAACTTTAGTCTCTGCGGAGGAGGTCAAGCCGTAGGCTCCTCCGACAATGACAGGCCAAAGCCTCTTTCTTTTTCTGGACGTGTCGGAGGTCGAATATGGATGTGAGCTAAAAATGTTCTTCTTCTCGGTGCTGTCGTCTGACGCTCTCGGGCAGATGTTTGTTCACGTCACTCTTTTCGTTGGCCGTCGTTGGTGGCGACTGCTTAGCGCGCATCCGGGGAAGCCCTTGTGCTTGCCTGTCAACGCTCAAGGATGGTAAATCTGCACCTCATTGGTTCGGCTTTCATCTGCTTCCACTACCATGCAGAGACTGTCGATGGCGAGCGATGGATAACCGGCAGACCGTCTTCCGTTGCTCTCTCAACCCTCGGCTGATCCTATCCGCCGCTTCGACTCGGCAGCCGCCCGTCGGCAGAAAGTGGCGAGATCCCACGTTACGGGTGTGTCCCCAACCCAAACCCTGGATACCACTGCTATCTAGGTTTTCGATTTGATGTCAAGCGAGACGACGCTAGTGTAGGTTTGGTTTCTATTGCAGCCAGTCAACGTTTCGGAAGTGCAACGACCGAATCATCAAGCTCTTACGTGCGTCTTTATGGACGAATTTGGAATGCCGTTGACGCAAGGCAAGCTCGACATCGTCTGCACAGCGCTCAACGTGGTCGGGAAGGCCTCTCGCTTGCACGCTGCTGACCAGAGTTTTTCGCCACGCAGATGTAGTTGGTCCACGACGAATTGCTTTGAAGTGCCGTGGAAAAGCCGTCGACGCTGCCAAGCTGCTGCATGAGTGTTGTCGGCAGCTGAGTGCGGGGGAACAACGCTTGATCAAAAGGCAAGCCACCTCGGCAGTGCCGCTGCTCTCCATCGGAGTCGCCGTCGGAATTCCCACAGCTCGATCTCACTTTGTTGTTCGTCGTCATCGAAGCTTAGCAAGTCCATCGACGGCCGCCGCGAAGCTCAGCTTACCAAGCATATTGCTCGTGTACAGGTTCTCTTTACAGCTATCCGACTCGCTCGTCGTTGAAAGCTTTGTCAGGCCTGATCTCGATACTGCTTCGATGGCGTCTTGCAGTGCAGCAGGACAATATGAGGCTGAGCTTCTGGACACGGAATCCGCATCGCACTGTCAAGACGCGCTCGCCGGTAATTTGCCGAAGGTTGGCCGGCCAGACGGCGGCCCAGTCTTCGCTCGACTAGCCGCGGTCGAACCTCTTCCGCCGGGCAACGCTGACAATCTAGGATCAGCCGTAGAACAACTGACTCGTTATCTCCTCGGGCGACCCACTTGGCGAACAATGCGGCTGAGGCGAATCCTGACCCAATAAGGCAGGTGTTCAATTGGGTCATGCGGGCGAGCTCGAGGCGATATCTGCTGCCGCAGACAGCCGAACGAAAAAGCGCACTAAACGATGCAGAGTGAGGCTAAGCGAGGGTCGATTTCGAGGCTACCATATCTTTGCTCTATCCTGCAGCGGACTTTCCGACCATCGATGGTCGACCTGCAGTAGCCTAGTGGGTGCGCGGATCGGTTGCCCACGCTTGAGAGAGACTGTCGGTCCTCCCACGACGAGCTCAGAGCTCGGGCGAACTCGTCGAAGAGAGATGGGAATACCGAGACCAGAGACAAAGCCGAGCCTTCGCAGCGAGCCTGTGGTTGCGAGATCTCCGTATTCCGATCCTTGTGATCGCTTAGGCGTGACGAGGACCCTCAAAAGCTCAGATAGGCGAGCTGAGCGGGAAAAGAAGAGCTCGCCTCACCGGCGGTCAACAGCTGACTTCAGGGTTTCTTCTTGCCGACAAGTATTCCTTTTCTCGCATGATAACGTCGATATTCGGGCGATAGCGTCAACATGTGTTAACATCAATACTGAAACAACACTGCTCACGATCATAACGTCACTTTCTGACGCTCAACGTAGTCACTAGTATGCTGTCAGCGTCAGTCACCTAATGAGATAACGTTACTCCACACTCGCTTGCTGTCTGTGCTTGAACAATGAATTGCAACACTACTCGAGAAGCTGTGCTAGTCGATGAATCTCCTGCGACACCTCCTCGTCGCTATCCTCCTCCTCTGCAATGAACAGGTCATCCATATCAACGTCAAGGCCGTAGCGAGCAAGGGCTTGATCAGCGTCGTGATCCTGATTGAGTGGGTGGCCGGCAAATGCAACTCGTGCCCACTTCTTGGTCTCGCGGATCCACCCGCGACACTGCTGCTCCGTGATCATGCTGAGTTGATGAGCGATCACCTTCTCAAGCGTGTCGTGATCCTTGAGGTCTTCTCGTCCGATGGCAGGACGGATACAGCCGAAGACCTTCTCTGTTGGATTGAACCATGGCGTGTATGGCGGCAGGAACTCGAGCTTGTGCCCCTCCGCCTCAACAGCCTGCAGAACAATCTCCTTGTGATGGCACTTGGCATTGTCCATGACGAGGAGACGCTTCTGCCCTCTGATGAGCGGGAAGAGGAATTCCTGCAGGAAGATGACGATGTAGTCGCCCTTCCAGCCGCCAAGGATGGTGTAGCTGGTGACCACGCCGGTGCCTGAGACGGCAACCATGAGCGACATGTTGACCTTGCGGTCTGTCGGTATGTTCCGTTGGATGGACCGCTCGCCGACAGGGGATTGACCAAAGGCCCGGTGGCTGTGGAGGTTGAAGCCGGCCTCGTCAAAGTAGATGGCGTCGTCCCATGAGCCCTGTACATTCATGTCGAAGTTCGTCAACCATGCCCTCCGTTGTCGAACAAGTCTTGGGCTTTGATGCGAATCGTGCTCCAATACAATGCGCTTGACGGTCAGATGGCAGCGGTTGCGGACGATCCTCGACATGTGTGACCGTGAGATCTGAGGACCGCCTGAAGCGACAACATGCTCGTTGATCTCGTCAAGCGTCGCTCCTGGCCGGTCGGCAACAAAGTCGCAGATTGTCCTGATATCGTGCTCCTCCACGACGCTGCCTCTGAACGCTCCGCCCTTCTTCTTGAGCGACGTCGTACGGCCTGTGTCAAGGAAGGTCTGTACTACAGTTGAGATGGTGCTGTACGGGCGGTTGTGTGCCTTTGCGACCTCGGCTTTGGTCTTGCCAAGGGCCACAACGTTCCGTATGATCTGCTGTCGCTCGCGGTCATCGACGCCCTCACGTCGTCTCTTCTGTTGCAGTCGTACAATCGAGTCACTTGGCATGATGGTGGACAGGTTTGCTGGCATTGCGACGGGCAGATGTGATGGTACAGGCCTTATATTGGCGGCGGCGAGGAGGAGGAGGTGGTGTTTGGACAGCACAGGCATACGGATTGCGATGGGCTCGGCAAACAAAATAAGATTCAATTCAATGACGTTATCTCACTAAGCACCTGACGTTATCACAGACATAGTGCCAATGTTGTACTACCATCATCTACGTTGTTCACAGCCATGACGTATGTACACAGGATAGCGTTAAGCGAGCATAACGTGTCGCGTACAAATGAGCGTTATCATGCGAGAAAAGGAATAGCTTTCGCTTGTCAGGTTGACCGTGCCACCCTTTCGCTCTGCGACGCTGCGACGCTGCAACGCGAATCTCAACTCTCAACGCAAGAAGAAAGCGAGGAGGCCTCACCCAAGTATCGGCGTGCGTTGTTCCGTCTCGCTAGGATGAGCATTTGCATTGTTCTCATGACCCTCACCCAACCGATGCGAACCAAGATCTTCATTGCATCTCATGCTATCGTCAGTTGCGTGGGCAGTCGCCTCTGCACATGGTGGATCGCTGTGTCTCAGATGCACTCAATCATGCACAGACTACCAGTCTCGGCAAGAAATGGATTGCATTGCCGTGTTCTTGTTCGTATACAGAAGCGCTCGCTGCGGAAGCTGCCGGCAAGCGTCTCAGAGGTTGGACTTGACAGCAGCGATGCACTCAATCTCGACGCCGACGTCCTTAGGAAGACGAGCGACCTCGACAGCCGATCGGGCAGGCTTGTACGGGGCGAATCGCTGCAGGGATACGGAGATACAGTGATGCAGGTCAGCATTGAGCCGTCTTAAGTGCATTCGCACGTTCGTCTTATGGGTCTCACCTTCTCGTAGATAGCGTTGATCTTGTCGAAGTTGTTCATGTCCTTCATGAAGATCGTGCACTTGAGGATGTGCTGTCGGCAAAACATGGCAAGAAAGTGCTTCGGTGAGCAATGACGCGCGGCGAGCTGGTACATACAAATCCGCACGTGATACTTACCGATGGCTCGGAACCGGCGGCCTTGACCACGGCAAAGAGGTTGTTCATGGCCTGCTCGGTCTGCTCTTCGATGCCGCCCTCGACGAGCTTCATCTGTGGCGTGAAGGGGATGCAGCCCGAAACGTAGGCCACGCCGTTGTGCACCACAGCCTGCGAGTAAGGTGCGACAGCACCAGGAGCCTCGGTGGTGTGAATGACCTTGTAGGGAGTCGACATGCTGGCCAAAGGTACTGAGGTGGACAGAGGACGAGTAGAGACAGCGTAAGGGACGGCTCGTGGTGTCAGTCTTGCTGCGATTTGGGCCACGCAGGGAACTTGGACTGTTCGGACAACGCGGCAGAGCAGACTGGCTGGTGTACCGGACATTGATAAGCTGCAAGATGCGCGGTCGTAGAGAGACTCACAGATGAGCGATGTATGAGAACAGTTGACGTGATAGTGTTGATCGTAGCGATGGTCTGAAAAGATTGGAAGAAAGTCGGCCAGGCGCACGGATCAGCCAAGAAATCAAGCTGCAGTTCTTCTCGCTGTTTCTCCGCAAACAAAGCTTTCATGCGGCAACCCTTTCGTCCTTCCAACTCCGCTCGTCTTCAATGTAGCAGTCTGCCAAAGCGACAAGCTCATGATCTGGGTCGATTTCAGAGTTCGTTGGATTGGCATAAGCGCTTTGGGAGTCTGTGATCTCACAAGCTCATTGATGCTCGATAGGAAAGCGAGGCAAGTGGCCGAGAAACGAATCAGGTCTCGTGATGATATCTCGATCGTAGATATCACGCCTTTCAATGCGACGCTTCGGAAGCAGCTGAAGCGTACGACATTGCTGTAGCCGATCCAGCTATAGGCGTTGACGGTCCAGTCGGCTTTGAAGGCGCTGCAGAAGAACACGGTCGAACCGTGCTCATGTGGTACTCTGATGCGGATCGACACGACCGGCGGAAATGCGGGACGAAGAAAGGGCGCTAGTCGAGCGGAGACTGAACCTCTCGCCATGCTTCTGGATCCCATTCACTCTGAAAAGCTGGTACACGGCTGATTGTTGCGGTGTCACCACAGCGGATGCTGGTGTTCCGCAGCTCTTTCTTCGCTTCCGATTCGCGCTTAAGGGTGTGTACTGCTGCGTGTAGTCCAGCAGCAGCGGAAGTCGATGGTGCGGCAGCAGAGTTGGCCTCGATCTCCTTGACGGTCTTGCTGGAGACGGTGAGCAGCTGTAAATCGCAACAATGAGAGTACGCTTCTCGGTCCTCGGAAACGGTTCTGACAGCCGCCGCTGCTGGTCAACGAAGAGCGCTTTTCATTGTTCTGGTCTCCGCCGCTTGCTTTTGCGGAACATTCACAAGCAGAGCAGGACGCCACCCATCGTGACTTTCAACAAACATGAGAAGGTGACCGACTCGAAAAGGAACGCAAAACGATCCAGCATTTCGTCCCTGCTGAGAATGAAGAAGACGAACGTCCGTTGCTGGAGCAGATCGCTGCCACCATCAGGGGGTCATATGCTTCTACGCTCGAGTCACGACAAGCGCAGATCCAGCAAATCGACATGACCATTCGATTCGTCCAATACATCAAGGAGCGGCTCCCACACTTGATGGCTCTTGGCCTCACTCTTAATGCCCATGATCTCGACCAGGATCCTGTTATGCCCCTGGGGTCTGAGTACCTCGGGGACTGGGCGTTGGCGGGTCCGGATGCCAAGGGCAGTGGCTACCGATGCGGTGTATATTGGTACGTTGCTGGCAAGCACGAGGGCTGGGCAAATGCGGAAGAGGTCTGGGATTTGATCTCCTACTAAGAGTGAAATAGAATACAATTGACAACAGGAGGATAGGCAGACCCAGTAGTTAACCACCGTGATCAGGCAATTGCAGGGGTCACTACTGCAGCACGCCCATCCATTGTCTCACTTGGATTGGGGCGCAAGGGATTGTGGAAAAGCGATAGCAATCCTCTGCGCGCGATTCATAACAGATTCTCTCTCCTAGGACAACATACCTGCCCTCATTGAGCAGCTAAAGATGTTCATCTCGCACCAGGTGCTAGTAGTCAAGGGTAACAATCGAGCTGACCCTGAAGCGATGGTTTCCTGAGGCACTGTTAGGAATTGGAAACTTGTCCTCATCAAGATGATTCTCACCTACATCAACAAGCAAGGGGGGACCATTGCCAATGCAGAAAATGCCTACAAGCAAGTGATGCGCTACTTGCCCAATGGAAAGCTGGGCGTCTACTACCAGCTTAGAAACCACATTGCCCACCTCATCCATTGATTCAACCTCCCATAGTCAACCAAGGTCTCTGGAGTGCATGGCAAAGCTGAAGTCCAGCTCACCCTCAAGGACATCTTCAAGCAACTGCCTGGCGGTGAGGGCACCAAAGGCATGCTTCAGAACATGACACTGGTCCAGACGTGCTTCACAATTAGTCTCAGGGCTGGTCCTCTTTTGGCAAGCAACAAACAAGATGAGAACAAGCTGGGTCTTTGCCACAAGGATGTCAGCTTCACCACATTGATTCTCCGCACATTGTTGAACCCTGAGCTCAGCTGCTTGTTCCATCTGCACACTACTGTCTTGTGGTATACACAATATTTATTTGGTCTCTTTGGTCTTCTTCTCCCTCTTTCTTGGGGTCTTGGCAATCATGGCTATCACAAAGCAGCCTAGAAAAGCGGAACTGGCCCCCGCAAGACCCAGTTGTTGGAAGACACCGCTGCGCAGGTGCAAATTGTTGATGAGATCCACCACCAGGCAATGTGGAAAGTGGGACTCTCCGCCGGATGCATCCTCTGCGCTGCTGGCAACAAAGAGCAAGTTGACCGTGGCAAAGCGCAGCGTCAAGACCGTTGAGGAGATTGAGGCTGCCACTCCCGCTGTCAGGCAGTCCTCTGCACCATCTACATCCGCTGCTGCTGGACCATCCGCAGCCTTCTCCATGCCCAGCCCTCTGCCTGGCATCAATGTGGACATTGGTCAGCTCAATTTGGCCAAGGCCTTCCTCCAAGGCCATAGCTCCACAAAGCACCAACTCAGGCTTGGCTACATTGGCTGCTTCTCAACCTCCCCATATGCAAAGCATGCTTTGCTGATTGACTTCACAGAGCGGCACACCTTGCCCGTGCTGTTCAAGAAGGGCTCCTCTCTCTTTGACAAGGTAGCCTTCAGCAAGCTCAAAAACAGCAAGGTTGTCTTCTTTGGTGACATCATCTGCACCTCTGTCTACCACAACCCCTGCCTTGGGTTTGACCAGCACACCACCAATCAGACGCTGGACTCTGTGACCTTTGAGCAGGTCTGCAAGCTCAACTGAGAGCTCAACTGCCTGGTCTACCCACAGGAGACCCACCCCCAGGAGTCCAACTGTCAGCCAATGGACCTTGACAACGATGCTGGAAGCCATGCCTCTGGCTCAAGCCAAGGCTCCAACAGGCACTGGGCCAAGCTGTGCAATGGCATGTTCCTCAACAGCCCCAGTGACTCTAGCAGCACAATGTTATGCCCCTGGGGTCTGAGAACCTCAGGTGCTGCAGTGGGTGCAATGGGAGGCCAAGGGCGGGTCTGCCGGGCATGGTGGTGGTTGGCACATTGCTGGCAAGCACGGTGACGGGTCAGTAGCGAGGGCCAAGGATGGGGATGATCTACTACTAGGAGTGAAATAGAATACAATCGACAAGGGAAGGTGAGGTAGCCTGGCAGAGTCTCACCAGGCCAAACCTGGCACGGTGGTCATTGCTGCAGCCAACCAACCCTCGTTGCGCGTGTCAACCGGATTGCTGATCCATATCTTAATGTGGCCCTAGTGCGATCCAGACTCGTAACACACAAGCGAGACCGTTGTCTCCACCAACAAGTACAAGTAGATGTCTTCTGTGCCTCCACCACCATGCAGTTGCTTGAAGAAGTCTTCTGTCAGGGGTCGCGTGCCTGTGAGCGTAGGCGGCCGTCGAATCTTGACTTCAGAGCTTGTGGGTCTTGCGGCCGACGATGAGACAAGGTCGGCGTTAGGAGCTGTAGGGGCTTAACCGGTTTAGCACCGACAATTGAGAGACGTCGGGGCTAAGCGCTAGTTAGCGGCAACGTTGCCTTTGCTCACGGCTGACCACTGTGAACACCCCGTTCAGAGGTAGGGCAGCGTAGCTTGGGGTTGTCGACTGACGAGACTCCTCGTGGGTGTTCTTGACGAGGTGTAACGTAGACGTCGTTGTCGTCTGGTGGACGACGAGGCTGAGATGGTGTTGGTTGAGGTTCCAACGCCGCGGTTGAGGTGCCGCCTGCAGTTGAGGTGCTGCAGCGTCAGTTGAGGTGCTGACGAGGTCGACCTGCTGTTCTCCGACTCGAACGGAGGCACACGCTAAGAAGGTAGCAACACACTGTATTGCTACTCGACAAACCTTAGTGATAGTGGCGAGAGATGATCGCGACGGAGGGCGTAAGAACGTAAAGACTAGTAAAGTATGTAGTAGAGTGGATGAGGCCCGCCTCATCCTACTCAAGTGAGCGTGAAGTATATGTATGGCGGCTCCAGGCCGCTCTCCTCCTCCTGCTAGTCCGGCACTTGTGTGCCGGCCCATTGTCTTGACCCACAACCTGCGTGTGTCACGAATCCAGGCCCCTTCGTCCACCAATCAGCAATCACCATGCTTGAGATGATGGTAGCGCCCCTTCGCCGCTATGCATGATCACCTCAAAGGTTGCTAGACGTGATCCTGCACGTCTGACGAGTCGACAGACCGAGTCTCGTGAGCTCCCGACGTCACCAGCTCTAAAACGCGTTAGCTCCGACAATTGGCGATTGTCGGATCTAAGGCCTCTTTAGCAGCGAAGTGAGTTTTCGGCGCAGGGTCCGTAACATCTTCCAGGGTGAGCTGGACTTTGTCCTCCCTGTAGGCTCCAGAGACCTTGGTGGAGCTGAGGAGGTGGTACCAATGGATGAGGTGGACAATGTGGTTGGAAAGCTGGTAGTAGACAACCAGCTTGCCACTGGGTAAGTAGCGCATCACTTGCCTGTAGGCGTTCTCTGTGTTGGCAATGGTCCCCTCTTGCTTGTTGATGTAGGTGAGAATCATCTTGATCAGGACAAGTCACCTGTGCCTGAACACATTCGATGAAAGGCAAATCCGCAACTGATCCATCTCTTCATTGTGAAACACAGCATTCGTTCCTGAAAGAGAAGGCTGCTTCACTCGTTGACCTCGTCATTCAGTTGTTTACGACTCAATCAATCTCATCCGGTCCTCGCAGCTTGCTTCTCGCGACTTTCGTTGGACCGACTTCATTCCTCACTATGGCTCTGAGATGAGGTCTTCCAACAACAGCACCGCCCCCCGCACAGCCGCATACTCCTGATACGCATGCTGCACACACGCCTTCTCAATATACTCCACTCCACCATCCTCCAATCGCTGCAATGCCTCCTCCACCCTGCTCGTCACCTCTAAGGCCTGCAGTCGGGCGGACCAAAACATGCGTAGCGTACGCAACGTCCTCTGCACCTTCTCCGACTGCGCCGTGACCGCGCTGAATGGGTCGAGGGACAGCTTCTCGCGCGGTGCCGCCACGACGTGGACGAGATAGGTGAGCACGAAGAGCGGGCTGCTAATGCGGCCAGTGGCAGAGCAGAAGAGCGGGTGGACGTGGTCTCGATCGACCAGATCTTCGTCGAGTTCCGGGTTGAGCGTTGGGTTCGAGCGGAAGAGCGGGGCGAGCCAGTCGGGCGGGGGCGAGGGGAGCAGGTGGTCGAGATTGTACAGTGCATCGATTGCTGTGCTTTCGGTTTGGAGGTGGGGTGCGACGTCTTGCTCCTCTTCGTCGTCGGAACGTTCTTGAGGATAGCGAGCAGCGACGGCAGTGAGCACTTGCTGGAAAGCCGACGAGACATCGCTGATGCGCTTGCAACTAGAAGAGGATTCGGTGAAAGCTTCAAAGAAAGCACGACGTTCCGAGGGGAAGCGCAAGTCGAGGGTGAACCGCTCCATTTCGGTCTCCGTATCGAGACAGAACCCGTACCGCGTCAGCATGAGGGCGTTGGTGAGCGGTCCGTAGGTGTTGTACATCTCTTCGCCTGCGGCGTGAGAGGTAAGTGTCCGCATGTCGAGCGTGTCGAGGTGTTCGAAGTCTCCATCGTCCTCGTCCGTGCCTGAAGCGTCCTGATGCTCTCCTGCTACCTCTTCGCTATCCTCTTCGCCTTCGTCCTGCGCATCATCCTCGCTCAACCCAACCCTACACTCGTCCTCCTCGTGCCCCGTCAGCAACGCCACACCGCAAACCTCACATACATCCTGATCCGACTCAAACTGCACCGTATGCACCTCTGTATGGTTGAACAGATCCGCCACGGGCACCAACCCCACCCCGTGGTACGCGTCCACGATGAAGTCTCTCGAGCTGACATGCGTATATGCTGTCAAAAACGCACCCTCCAACGCATCCAGGTGTCCTCTCTGCGTCCGATCGAACAGCTTGCTGCGAGACAAGACGGGGATACCTACGTCGTGAAAGTAGTCGAGCGCCTTTTGCTTGCACATGCCGTAATCGTGGTCGTACGGCCAGTCGGTGGAGGCGGAGGCGAGGTGGTGGGAGTGAGATGCGCGCTTGTCGATGCGTTCAGCTTCTGTTCCGGTGAGCCATCGCCATCGTGTGTCGTCGGGGTCTCGAAGGAACGGCAAGGGCACCGGAAGACGCGGAAGGATAGAGAGGAAAGGCTCGAAGCGTGATCGAGGACCGAGACATCGTTCGTAGAGGAGGCAGAGAGCGAGTTCGAGCCCGACCGTCTCGTGCGACTCGCTGAGGTACTTTCCACGAAGGACGGCGGAGAGCTCAGACGTCTTGCGAGATAGCACGGCGGTTTTGGGGATCGTCGCGATGACGCTGTCGTTCTCGATGGGCGAGAGGGCTTGGACGGAGATGCTCCACGAAGTGGCGTCGCCCGAGTAACGAAGGTCCAGGCTTGGCTCGATGTGTATGCCTTCGTTTCGACACCATGTCAGAAAGCGATTCAGACGAGTTGGCTGCGAAGGCGAACCTGGAAGAGGAGCGGGCGAGCATGAGGAAGCCGGTGTGCGTGAGTTGTGCTCGCTAGCGCTACTGCTCCGGGAAGAGGAAGCTGTGGCCGTCGAGCTGCATTCCAGACGTTCGCTTGAGCGTCCGACTCTTTGACGCTTCGACGCCCGTAGCGCTTCGGCCTCCAAGTCTGAACTTGGCATGATTACCGCTGCGAACGCCGTCGAGGGTGAGTGGAGATGATGTCGTTCGGCGGTGTGTCGAGGATGAATAAGGTTCAGCCAAAGTTGGTACCTGAACGCGTCCGTCAGGGTCCAACGGCAAACAGCAAACGCGAGCTCGGTCGTTGGACCCTTGCATTCGGGTCTCTATCCATTCACTGACTCTCATCTCTCAATTCGCCGCCGCCGACAACGTATCGTCTACTCAGGATGCAGTCCAAGACACACCAGCTGACATCGCCACAGTCCACACACTCCCTTGATCTCGGTTTGAGAAAATGATTCGACTGGAACAAGCCACTGATCGCCCCTCACTAGAAAGTCTGCCAACCACCCTGATCCATGCTCGCCTCGGTCTTCCTCGCCACAATATTAGCGACTCCATGACTCCAAACCTGCTTCCTCAACTCGTCGTACCTCTGCTGATGCAGTTTCTGCGGTCTACCCTTCCGCAACCCCACGTCAATCTCGCCATGACTGTCGAGGTAGGGCGAGAGGAAGTGGAATGTGCCGTTGCCCTGGTACAGCAGCAGCACGAGGTTCGACTTGATCTTAAAGTAGACGCCGACGGAGCCGCCGCAGGTGTCCATGTGCTGGTTGCCTTCTCCGCGTTCGCCGTCGTCCTCCGATTGGCAGCAGAACGATTGGAGGCAGACGACGTCGCCGCACAGCAGACAGAGAGCGGGTTCGGGAGGGACGTTGCCGCATTTCCTGCAGGACCGACGTCGGGTGTCTTGGAGCAAGGTCGCGAGGTCGGTGGGCAATTTGGCCAATTCGTAGATGTGCGGATGCTCAAGGAGAAGTGTGGGATGCGATTCAGCCGCCTGAAGATACGACGGGGTCAGCAAGTGGGGCCCGGCAGAAGAGCGACCGAGGGTGCCACTGGCCAGTGAGGCGCTGCCGGACGCGCTGCCGGCAGCTGCAGAGGAGGGTCGATCGTGAAGAGCCGAGTTGGTCACCGAGTTGCCCAGCGGCGTAGGTTGGATGGGCAGCGGACGGAACAGCGACGCCAGCGGAGCATAAGCATGCTTGATCCAGCCTTCCACCAGACTCGCCATGGGCGTCTGCTTTTCTGCCTTGACGGGCAATGCGACCGAAGGCAGCGGGATCTGCAGTTGCGCCAACAGTCTGCGATACTCGCCCGGCGAGCCTTGTCCCGTCTCCATCGCATCCCCAGAACTTGTTGCCGCAGCGCCAGCAGTCGGAAGACCCAACACGCGACGCAAGATCGCAGCACGACGCAGGAAAGGCAACGTGTAGCTGCAGATCATCTTGGCCAGCGTATCGTCGTCCAGATTGTCGAAGCCCAGCGTGATGTTGCCCCTTGCGTAGCCGACAAAGCCGATGATGTTGGCGACCGTCCATCGCACGTCTGGGAAGATCGAGCGCGCCTCCTCGATGTCCTCTTTGCGAGTCTGACCCGCCTTGAGACCAGCGCCGGGTCGAGGTGTCGACGGGGATCCAAAGTGATTGCCCATGTGACCGTACACTTGGGGCCAGATGGATGGCTGTGCAAGACCAAAGACGGTCTGCACGAGGCAGACGTAGTACATCAGCGCCGTGCACTGGGTCAATGCGTCCGGTGCGACGATGGCAGCTTCGATCAGGATGGTCATCGGATCGCGGAGCAGCAGCGGCGAGCGAACGGCGTCATCACCGCCCCAGTGCGGCAAGAGTCGCTTGAGAAGACCGCGTCGAATGATGTCAGGACCCTTGTCTCCCTCGTGGAAGCTCAACGTCGACAGGCGAAGACAATGGATCAACGACCTCAACAGGTGGACGGTCGGGTCGTTGAGCGCGTCGGCAACGGATCTCTGCTCCACAGGGACATCGCAGTCGGTGGAAGGCGACGGCGTCATCCCTCGTTGTGCGGCCTCGATCATCGCGATCGTGTACGCAACGAGCTCTTCCGGAATGTACATCTTTCGTCCCTGCGGCGCGAGGATGGTATGCTGCTGAAGCTTCTCCCTCGCCGGCTTGGCTGCATGTGACATGGGCTTGAGCACGTTCATCAGTCGGTCGATCATCTGTGCCGTGGAGGCATCGACGTTGGCCGTCTCGAGCCGCGCAAGGAGCGAGCTCTGCAGGTAATCAACGAAAAAGGGCAGGAAGGCGCCACTGCCGTGGTCTGTCTCCTGGTAGTCGGCGACATTGGTCTTGGACGAATGCTTGAGAATGTCGATGTTGATCTTGCGGATCCAGTCTTGCAGCGGCGTCTCGTCCGTCACCACCGAGTCAAAGGGCGCAAAGATACCCGCGGTGAACGCTGTCGAAGCAGTAGCTACGTCGGCCACCGGGAGGATCACGTTGCCGAGACTCTTGCAGAGCGGACAGATGAACTCGGAGCGATGCAGATCCTCGGGATGGTTGCGGGCGATTTGCTGCGTGTGGCGTTGCTCGACGCTCCTGCTGTACGTCTCAAAGCAGTGTAGATGCATGTGGTGGCCACACGTCGATGCATAGAATCCGAAGCGGTGATCTTCCTGCGGGAAGCTGCCGTACGCCGGACCGGGCCTTGCCTTGGAGCTCTGGGACAGACCGGCTCGGCCCATCGGAGCTGTGCCCTGAACTCGTTTGCCATCGCTTGTGCTGCGGTCCAGAGTGAGCGGCGCTTCCAAGGCCTGCTGCAGGCTGGGCGCATCTTGCTTTGGAGTCATGCGCATCATCCTGCTGGGCTGGATGTGGGCCAGGGTACCGAATGCCTTGTCGGCGCCGAGATTCTCCTGGCAAAGGATGCAGCTGCCCCAGCTCTTCTTGGGCGCTTTCGCCTCCGCTCCGACCGACGAGGTGGCGGCATCCACCTCGCCTTCATCGTCCTCATCGTCGTCGTCGTCATCAGCACCGAGCTGGTCCAACAGGCTCTTCTGCTGTGCCGAGAACTTTTGCATGATGGCGGCCTGACGTGCCTTGGCGGCAGCCCGTCGAGCTTCCTCGGCGCTCTTCTTCTTCGAAGGCCCGCTTGCTGCTGATCCATCGGCCGGAACAGCGCCGCGCCCTGTGGCGGAGAAGTGGACCTGGACGACTTGGCGTGCCTCTGCAGAATGCGAAGCGAGCTTCTCGAGACACCAAGTGATCTTGCTCTTGAATGGCTTGAACTTTTCCATGAGCTCGATCATGCACAGCATCTCGACGAGTGTCGCTACTGAAGATGGACTGCTTCTGCCTTCGTCATCGGGGTCCTCGAGCTTGGTCACTTTGAGTTTGGCTGCTTGAGCGGCAAAGACATCGGCAGCGTCGACCAAGCCGATCATGATGATCTGGAGTGCAGCGTCGACGAGCATGTCCGGCGCATAGGCATAGAGGACCCGCGTGTTGTCCAAAGCCTTGAAGAGCAGCGAAACGAGCACTTCGTTCGAGAGAAGATCCAGCAAGCCTGAGAATAGAGTGCCGCGAAGCTGATGCAGCGAGGGCGTCGGCACCAAGGGAGGCAACTCCTCGTCCTTGATGGCAGCGACCGTGCGTCCAGTGCTTTGCGCGATCGACTTCTTCTGACGCTGACGAAGCACCTCCTCCACCTTTTCGCGTTGATTGCGCGTGTAGTGGAAGAAGAACGGCTGGATCTCGGCGTAGCATTCGTCCTTGAGCTCGAAGATGCCAAAGTCGTGCGTGCCGTCCGGAGCGCGGAAGGTGGACACCTGCGACAAGATCCGCTCGAAGGAGGCATGATCGGTGAACTTCTCGGGAATGTTCTTGGTGACGTCGGTGAACGTGCCTTGACCCAGTGCCAGAAAGTGGACGGTCTCGCGTCGGATTTGCTTCTCGATAGGCCAGGCGCACACCGCTGACAGCTCAGAGAGGCACGTGGTGATGAGGAAGAGGAACTCTTCCGCCAGGAAGACTCCTTGCACCGCATCGTACGGCTTGTCGTCGGGCGAGTCCGTCTGGTTGAACCAGGGCAGGAGGCGGAAGCGATCGAGCACGGTGAGCAGGAAGCGATCCGTTTCGAGCAGAGCAAAGCCGGCCTGAACGAGCAGCAAGTCTTGATCGTACATGATGCCACGCATCGAGTTGTCGCGATAGTGGTGCGCTTGAGATCGAATGACAAAGCCATTGCGTACCCACATGTTGCACCGAATCTGAGCAAGTTTGACGCAGACTCGAAGAGGATAGTCGAGGACAGCTAGAAGGCTCTTCTCGTCCACGTGGGCCTGGGCCTGCAGCAAATCGCCAAGGCACTGACGGCCGGACCACCGTTGCAAGGCCTCGTGTCCGACCACCGGGATCTGCCGGATGAGCTCGGCGAGGAGCCAATGCATCGGATGATGGAAGCTGACGGGTTGCGAGTCGACGGCAAAGGAGATCACGGGTAGCGTCCTTGTTCCGACCTCGGAGCCAACGGTGTAGCGAGCGTCGTGGAAGGTCGTGACAGGGAACGACTCGGGATCCAAGCCCGAGAGCATGTCGCAACTCCAGCAGATGGCTTGCACGGTGCCGACGATCGCCTCGACGAGCTGGGGTGGCGCTGCGTGTGCGAACGCCTCTCCGAACATCTTGGCTGCCTTGGCGAGATGCGAGCTGATGTGGAAGACGGGGATCCACATCTCGCTCTCGAATTCGACGTGAGCCGTCACAGCGCGTTTCGAAGGATGAATGCCCTGAAAGAGACAAAGGCACTGGAGAAAGCCGTGGGTGTGGGCGTGGCCTCCTTTGGCGATGAGCTTCTGCACTCCTTCGGAGGCGAGCAGGTAGCGAATGTCGTAGAAGATGTGGTAGCTGCGCGACTGGCGGAGGAACATGAGGTGGACATTGGCCTGGCTTTGCGGAGGCGTGGGCGGTGGCAAGACCAGGTCCATCTTGTCGTTGACGAGCGAGCCTGAAAAGATCGACTGGATCAGCAAGAGGAGGTTGGACAGAAAGTTGACCTTTTCCACCAGCATGGTCGCGATGGAAGGCACGCTGAAGAGCTGTACGGTCAAAAAGCAGATCGAGTACTCTTGCTCCCGATCCTTGAGCATGAAAGCCTCGACGAGCTTGGGATAGACCTTGGCAAAACGGAATGAGATCTCCTTCTTGATCTCTCTGCGTGCGATGAGCGACATGAGGAGGGCCTTGATCTCGATTCTCGCCGACTTCCAAAGCTTGCAGTCCATCAAGAGCAAGCCTTCGTAGTTGGTCAGGTGACGAGGGTCGAAAAAGTCAGGGCTCATGGAGCCGGCGTCGATGGGCTTGAGGGGCTGGTAGGGCGCAAACAGGCTGCGCGCAACAATGTGCTTGAAGGCGGCGGCATCCGGCTTGAGCGGCTGTGCAAGCCACGAGCTAAGCGGCAGCGATGACAGCGGTGCGGCGGCGTCCTGCGCCGAGGGGAGGTAGAGACTGCAGTTCGACAGATCCATGAGGAAGTCGAGTACGACTTGGATCACCTCTTCTGCAAAGACGTCGAAGGCCGGGCGGATCGTTACGGCGAGGTCGATTGAATGCAAGACGCGCGCAATCTGGTAGAGACGACGCAGATCCGAGCCCACCTCGATGATGTCTCGGCCATGCTTGTCGACACGCTCTGCGACTCCCTTGGCGTCGTGCTCCGAGCTGCCGGTAGCATCCGTGACAATGTCGATCACCTGACTGAAGCTGTGCTTTTCGTCGTTCCACAATAGCACTGCGAATTGCCGTTTGGCGTCTGAGGCGTCCCGCGTCGGAACCGTATCATCTCCTTCGAGGCTGGACTTTCTCCGTGATTCGGATCCCAAGATGGCGGTCCTGTTGCGTGTCTCGAAGAATCGCTGTGGCCAGCTGCTGCCTCCGTCGGCGTTGTACTTGCTGTCCGAGCTCGAAAAGCTGCCAGTGCGCGCACGCGAACCCAATGCCGTCCGGTCCGCATCGTTATCGACGTCGACGTCATCCTCATCGATGCCGTCTCCGACCAAGTTCTCGACTTCGACGGCGCTCATGTCCTCGTCGCTGTCGTGTGGTCCGGACGTGCTGCTCTTGCGTTTGGAAGGCGTGCGGCTATTTCGCGACACGAGTCCATCTTCGAGACTGGGCAGCAGTGAGACGATGTCTGGCGTGTGCAAGGAGGAGACCACCTCGGGCTCGGGAGCGTGGTCGAAGACGGTGACGATGAGCGTGACCAGCTCAGCGACCAAATCCAGCAGCGGATCACGGAGCTGCCCGGGCAGCGATGCTAGTGCCTCGTCGATCTCCTGCAGCCCATCCGCATCGTCGGACTCCCTGGAAGATCGGTCGGCCTGGCCTGCTGACGAGGGATCAGCCTGCTGATGCTCCTGTGTTTCGCCTTCCAACTCCATGGCGTTGGTGGACGTGCTGCCGGCAGAGGCTTCGGAATGGTAGCGACAGCCAACGTCCTGCTTCCACGCTTCTGGATCACCGCAGTCGCAACAGCCTCCGCTAGAAGACGAGACGCTGAAGACGACGTCGTGACCTTGCTTGGCATGGATCGATGCTTGAAAGCAGGGAGCACATTGAACGCACGTGTCGTCGAGCCCGCAGTCGCGACAGCGGTAGATGGCCTCTCCCTTCTGGAACAGATGACCGCATGGCATGCCTCGACGAGACTCGGAGTACTCTGGGCCTAGAAGGTCGGGATCTTCAACATCATCGTATGCGCTTGAAGAGGACCATGGCGACTGTGCACGCTGTGCTTGCTTGCCCTTCTTCCGAGCCAGTGCGATCGCGCGCGTCTCTTCGATCTGAGCACGAGACAGATTCCAGCCGTACGTTGCGAGGATGGTGAGAGACTCCGAGACGCTGGTGCCAGGGTCGCAAGGTACGAGCACGGCGGGTGTGGGAACGCTCTCGAGGAGATGACGAAACAGATTCTTGTGCAGAGTCGATCGAATCTCTGGAGTGACGAGATACGAAGATGGTGCGGACGGATCAGGTAGCGGAACCAAACGGGAGAGAAGGTCGCAAACGCCGACTTTGGCCGATCTGACGGAGCGGGAGCTAGGATCTCGCCTCATGATGTCGAAGAAGCGCTGTCGACAATTGGTCTACGTCGACGCTTCTGTCAGGTTGTCAGCTGAAGGTTGATGCGAGTTGTGTTCGGATCGACGTGCCTGTCTGTAAAATAGCGGCGGAGAGGCTTGCAGTCTGCAAGCGTAAAGCGAAACGCAGCTCGATGTAGACTGGACTGAGCCTTGATCGAGTTCGAAGCAATCCCCCGCTCTGAATATTGCCAAGCACCACAGAGCGGCGAGTATGAGCTCAGCCTCGCTGTATCCGCGCTGTCGTTTGCAAGGCTGAAGAAACGAACCGAAGCAGAGACTTGAGGAAGTTGTCGAAGCTGATGAGGGGATGATGGCGGGTCGAAAGGACTGAATGGTGGAGAGAAGGAGCTGAGTCGATTCTGCGAAGTGACTTACAAATTTGATAGCCGCTCGAGCCTCTTGCTTGATGGCCTGAGCATTCACGTTTTGGCTGGCTGGCCGGCTGGGTTGCTTTTCAGTCTCCTTTTCCGCTCCCTTTTTTTTTTTTTTTTTTTTTTTTTTTTTTTTTTTTGTTTGGAGCCGTCCATATGCACTGTGCATCAAAAACGCTTCTCGGCTCAGGCAAACCGCAGACAGCTTTCGATGCAAGAGCCGACGATGGGCGATTGACAATGCTTGCTCAGAACAAACTTCAACACAGAGAGACACAGTCACTTGAGGTGTCGAGGCGGACCCGAGCTGTCCCCACACATCGACCTTGCGACATCATAGTAGCCGTCTCGCTCTCAGATGTGATCGCACACTTTCTGCGTCCTCAAACGGCGAGAGAACGGGGAAAAGGAAAGAACGGTCTATTGAAATGCAATGGCGACCATGGGTGGGTCGCCGGGTATAGAATGCAATGCTGGGAGAGAGAGAAAGTCAAGGCAGAATGATGCGGAGTCCACCGTAATCGCAAAGGGGATGCTCAGACCCAACGAGCGTACCGCGACCGCTGGGAGACGAAATGAAGGATCGAGAGATGGGAACGCCAAGTCGTTGGGTGATGGCGCGAACCACCTGTGGCGTGAAGGGTGCCTCGACAAACACGAGATCGACCGTGACAGTCGGAAAGATCTCGTCAACCAATTGAAACGTCTCGTCGAGCTGCTCCGGGATCTCGTCGATCGACTTGTAGCAATGTACCAACTTGCACTTGGACGTCGGTTCGTTTTGCTGGATGTAGTAGAGCGCGTTGGCGAGCACGGAAATGTCATCCGACTTGGCAAAGTAGATGACCGGATGGTTGCGTTCTCGGCGGATCCATCCGATGAGCTGCTTCTCCAGCTTCAACGGGAGGCGTCCCGACGCAGACGAGCGCTGCTGCTCCACCAGCCAGACAAGGATGCGAGCCAGGTCGACGCGCCGAGCGAGCGCAATCAGCACCCCAGCCAAGGCAACAAAGTAGACGAGCGTCTGCACAATGATGACGGGCGAGAGCGCAAAGTTGCCCGCCATGGCGGTGATGCCGATGCCGATTGCCAGCGGGACCGTGGCGAGATGCGTGATGGGCGAACGGGGCAGCGACGGTCTTGCGTACTTGAGCAGAACGAGCGAGATGCCAAACAGCGTCATGACGCAGAGGAACGAGACGCTGAACACCGAGGAGAGCGTGGTGAGATTGAAGCCGCAGGTCGCACTCATCACCAGCGTGAGTGCGAGGAAGAGGGCGATGGATGGATAAGTGGCTGCTGTTCGGGGCAGTCTGCGCTGCAACACTCGTGGGACCACCCTGTCGTCGCAAAGAGCATCGATGAGTCCGCAAAAGGCGACAATACCGGTGATGATGCCGCCGCAAAGGACCAAGCAAGCGTCAATCACGACAAGGATCTTGAGCCACGCACCTCTGCCTGCTACTTGGCCTAGCAAGGCAAGTACATTGGCTCCACTGAGAATGACGTCCAAGGGGATGAGAGCGAGAACGAGCAGCATGAGGGGCGCTTCGGTGAGCAACACGATGATGTGCAGATTCCGAAGCGCCTTGGGGAATTCGCCTGGCTTGACCTGGTTGATGTACGAGGGACTGCATTCGAAACCGGTCAGTCCGACGAAAGCGACGCATACGCCATCAAACAGGGCTCGAGCGATGCCTCTGCCGGTACTGGGCGCACGAAGCGTGGCCATGCCGATGCTCCAGTTGTCGTGCAAGACCGAATTACCTGAGCGGATCCAGGCAACGATTCCGGCGACGATGAGCATCACCATGGTGACGACGTGGAGCACAAACATACCCAAGGCGACGCTGCTAGAGTCGCGAAGCCCGAGCAAGCACAATGCTGCCAGGCCGACCAGAAGGAGCACCGAGATGACTCGACCGTCGATGTGCGCGTGACTGGTCAACGTCTCTCCGGCAATGTAGGCACTCGCCGTGCCAGCGCTGACAGCACCTGTGGCGAGGGCATCGAGAAGCGTGATGGCAGCCGCTAGCACAGCTATGAGTTTAGTCGAGATGTTGGCGAGGTAAGAGTAGTTGCCGGCGTTGCTGGCTGATAGAGCAGATGCCAACTCGCAGATGACCGGTCGGAAGGGATAGAGCAGGAGACAGGCGATCAGGATCGAGATGGGCGACAGGACTGACGATACAGCGACTACAGCTGGCAGCGCATAGAAGACGGAACCAGTCACGGCGTTGCCTGCGATGGCCGAAGCCTTCCACTGGCCGAGCTGAAGAGGTCGTGGCTGATGGATGGCCGTGGTGTCGGATCTCGAGGTGGAAGGAGGAAGCTCGAGTAGCGAAATGGAGCCCCAGCCGGCGAATTCCCATGCTCGATGAATGGCCATGAGCGGGTCTTGGCGTCCGGAGGCAAGAGTGGTGATGGGTACGTCATTGTCGTGATGGAGAGTGGCTTTGAGCTCACCTCGACAAAGTGCATTCTTCCAGCCTGTGTCGGATGTGAAGGGATCGTCGGTACTTGAGGGTTCGTTCAAACGGTATACATTCGAAGGCAGTGCATCGAGTGGGGTGGATGCCTCGAGATCGTGGATGTTCTTGATCGCATCCGGCTGTAGATTGCTTGTGGGCGAGACGACGCGCCTTTTTCTTTGACGGCGAATGATGGTTGCGAACTGAGACTCGGCAAAGGAAGGAGGACGCAGGTGGGAGCTGTCGACGCTTCGCACGATAGCGGCTTCCTCATCTGCCTTTGAGCCGCTCGACAGGACTGCCTTGCGCTTGCCAGCGCGGTGACGGATAGGTGAGGAGTTGGCGGGAGTTGGCCCGGTCGAGGTGCGTTTGCGAGCGGCAACATATCCGAGAGAGCTGCTTGCGTCTGTACCGTCGTAAAGAGTTCGGCGTGGTGGACTGCCCGCGTGGATGTCTGACGCTCCGAAACAGCTCGAAGGTAGCGGTTGCGTCTGGGCTTGCAGGTCGTTGTTTGGCTCTGGATGTCGATGGTTTGGGTTGTCGCTCGAGCTCTGACCTTGTAGGCTTGCGTGATGATAGGCGCTGTCAGCCGACAGAGGATGTTCAAGCGGCCGCGCCGAGGACGAAGGCGCTGTCATTCCTACGGCGGTCCGTCGCTGATCCCAAGCGACGATGAGAAGGCGGAAAGAAACAAGTTTCCAGTTACGATTCAGACCGAAATGCTTCAGACCCAAGGGTCCACAAAGGGCCATTTTTCGCGCTCAAGAGTGTTAGAGCTGTGTACTGGCTGGTAAGCTTGTCGAGCCGTAAAAGCGCCGCTTTTCGAGGCGCGACCCGGGATTCTTGGTTGTGATGTAGGAGCGATGTGGCCTGCGAGAGGTTTTATTAATAGTCTGCTTCGACGAAAGAGGGCTATCGAGGAGATGTCGAAGACCGGGATGACTGTTGCTTCCATTTCATCGGAATGAACAGCCTTCATCACACGCAAATCCGCTTTGCTGACCGCAGAAGCAGCTTCCCCTTGATTAGCTTTCAAAGAGCATGCTCATGACTCACTTGCCGATGATCCGTTTCGGCGCTGGTCATCGTTCATCGCTAGTTGAGGGTGATCCGACTGTTTGTGGGAGTGTGATATGTGAGAGCGAGGCTGAGTGGGCGTGATTCGGCTTTGTGTTCTCTCGATTTGTGACGTTTGAACCGAAAATCTCTCTCTCTCTCGCGCGTCTTAACTTTTGACTCCATCGCTGTGCGACCCTTTCTCCGTCTCTCGACCTGACCGCTTGCCGCTTGCCGCTCACAGCTGCAGCGTCCCGCCATTCACCCCACCTTGCCACCCGCTTTCTTGGCCCTGTCCACCGATACCATCGTCTCGCTCATCGCCGCCACATCTTGTCCGCTCGCTACGCCCTCACACCACCTCTTGCTCCGCCTACATTCGAAGCTCAAGCTAGGCGTCTGCTGCGGTCTTTTCTTAACCCCGCACGGCCCCCGTCCTGGCCTGCACAGTCGACAACCTCTTCACATCGGCGCTTCCAATCGGAGAGCGACGATATCGAGCCCTTGTATCGAGACTAGCTCGATACTGAACACTTCAGCATGCCGGACGACAGCGAAGATTTCACCACGGCCACGCACGACGATGGCCAACCAGCCAAACGCAAACGTCTCCGCATCCCCAAATCATGCCTTCCCTGTCTCAAAGGAAAGCGAGCTTGCGATCGAGGCAGGCCTGCATGCGGGAGATGTGCGCGCTCAGGCCAAAGCAGCCATTGTAGCTATGATCCGCGCCTCCCTCATCAGCCAGCTTCCGCTCAACCGAAACGATCCACTGCACACGACGACTCGGACGACGACGACGACGACGACAACAGTCCCGCTCCAGATTCGCGACAGCTTGCTGCGCTTCAAAGGGAACTTGAAGAGGCCCGCAACGAGACTCGTCGTCTTCAGCACCTTCTCCGCTCTCAAGCACACACATCCACCTCGTCCCCAACTTCGCGACCCCACTCTTCCAGCTCAACGTGGCCACATGCTCCTACAACCGCTGATCGCTACCGATCTCACTCCACCTCCAGCGACATGCACGCTGCTCGTGGTCTTCAGATGCTAGCCGAGATGGCTGGTCCCCAACACCAGGACGCCGACTCCAATGCCGTCAAGTCCCGCATTCTTCACTGGTCGGGTCCGGGATCGCATGCATCCTCTTCCTCTACAGCTTCGCCATCCGATATCCGTGCATCATCGTCATCCCACAGCACACGTCCCGGTGAGCCTTCAACCAGCAGTACTTCGTCTCCAGCCGAGCGTTTTGCAAATACCACGCGCCCATCTTTAATGTACAGCCACCATTCGCAGCATCGCAACGCAAATCTCAACGCTGACGGTCTCAATTCGCCAAAGAACATCAACGGAACGCAGATGTACTACGACGATAGCGACAAGGTCCTTCGCAAAGTGGCGGCTGGCAAAGCAAGTTCCTCGCACGCCACCGGCGCCAATCTCAGCACCAGCATCAACGAGACCATGGCTCGCCGCGATGTGCAGACCGCCTTCAACAGTGTCCTCGACCCGTCTCGCGATACCTTTCCTTTCGCCACCATCTGGAGCTCAGGAACCGCTTTCATCGACGAAGTTCTCCCTTTCTTACCTCGAGCCGAAGATTTCGACAGCATATGCGCCTCGTTTGTTCGCCACTTTTCCGCCATGTGCCCGGCGCTCACCATGCCAAATGCCATCGATCACGCCAAGGCCTTTTCCAGAATGTCGCGCAAGCAGCAGTCTCAGGTTTCACTCCCGTGGCTCGCCGTATTCCTCATGATCTGTGCCATCGGAAAGAACTGCGACCTCGAAAGCACCACGGTCGGCGTAGACCGCAAGGTGAGGATGCTCGACGCCTTCCTCACCAGCGAAGCATCACAACAGCCCAGTCGACATGCGAGCAGAGCCTCGTCTCCCGCTCCTGCAGAGACGCCCGCGAGCCACACCGCGCTTGGCGATGACGCACAGCCGCCGCCATCGGCCAACGCCAGGTCGCCAGCGATGGTCTCGGATCTCTTCCTCTCTGCCACCTATCAATCGCTGCGTCTCTGCTCGTTCCTCTCCGCACCGACACTGCAGACCATCCATTCGCAGCTCTTGATCGGAGCCTACCTGCTCAACACCGAGCGCGCCGCCTCCTTCTGGCCGCTTCTCGGCTCGGTGGCTCGTCAAGCGCAGTCCATCGGCCTCCACGTCGATCCGTCCAAGATCAAGCGCGACTGGGATCCTGTTGAAGCTGACACGCGACGCCGATTGTGGTGGGCCGTTGTACATCAAGACGTTATCCTGTCCAGCATCTTCGGGCGTCCACTCGGCATCACGCGATTCAGCTGCCGCTTCCCTGGCACCAGCGGTAGCGAGTCGCCGAGCTCCGTCACATACGCCACCTTGCAGTGCGAGTTCAGCCAGTTTGCCCGGACGGTTCTCGACGAGAATCAGGATCGCAGCTGGAGCCAGGCCAAGATCATCGACTTCACCGAAAAGGTGCTGCAGTGGTACATGAACATCCCAGATCGCTACCGACCCGATCTCGGCCGCATCGACTTGCTGGGATCCGAGACCGAAGCGGAAGCCATTCACAACTACCACGCTGCCGGCGTCGACATCAAGACCAAAGGTCTCATGGAGGCGCATCAGTCCGGCAACCTCGCCATCGAGGTCTTCTACATGATCCTGTCGCTGCATCGCTCCAACCTCTTCCCTGGCTCCGAGACCGAGGCGACGGCCGACGCTTCGGGCAAAGCTACCGGTGCGGGCGAACTTAACCAGGTCTCGCTCCACATCTGTGCACAAGCGCTTCGTCGCATCACCCGCGCGCAGCAGACCATGATCGATGTGCTCGGTCGCACGCGTGCCACCATGTTCTGGAAGATCGCCTACTACACCTACCAGGTCGCCGTCGCTGGAGCCTACATCGTGTTTGTTCACCCGCAGAGCAAGCATGCAGAGTCGGCGCTGGAGGATCTGGCGACTTTGACCGACTTTTTCGACAGGATGCCAGAGAAGTGGACCGGACTCAAGATGGCCAAGCACGGCTTGCGTGTGCTGCGCAAGTTGGCGGTGGCGGCGAGGGAGACGCCCGGGGCTGCCAGCATGGCCGTTCGAGGAGGTTCTGGGCAGCAACAGCAGCGGCAGTCGTCAAACGGTGCCAGCGGCGCGAGTGCAAGCTCACCGATGGCCAATGGGCTCGGATACAGCAATGGACCGCACTCGGACGGAGGCGTCGCCGCAGCGAATGGAGAGAACGAAGGCGGATTCAGCGACATGCTTGCCGTAAGTACGCCATCCTCGCACCTCCTCCACACGCCCAATGGCATTATTGGCGACGCTGCCCAGCTGGCGTTCAACTCTCAGTCCGGCTTCCTGCCGCCGATCTTCAACTCGTCGTTCATGTCTCCCTCTGCAGGCACACAGACCATGATGAGCAGCACGCCCATGATCAATACGCCCCTCGCCAGCAGTTCGGGAATGAACAGTCAGTTGCTTGGAGCGTACAGCGAGCCGACGAGCCTCTTCGCAGGAGCGCTCGCCGCGTCGGCCGGATCTCCGCTAGCTCGATCGCTGGCAAGTGTTCCACTCGTTACGCTGTTCAACAACACATACGACCAACAGGAGAAGACGCCCTCTGCGCCGCCGAGACAGTCGTTCTGCTACGACCCGTTCATTCCGGATCCCGCCGCCACTTTCGGCGGCGTGCCCACTCAGGGAGCAGCAGGAGGGTCAGCTTCGCCGTCGACTTCGGAGAGACATACCGGCTCCCTCGGCTCGCCCAACACCGCCGCCTCGGTCGACCTCGAGGGCGTTCAGAACAAGGAAAAGGCTAGGGCTCATCAACAGGTGGATGCAAGCGCAAACCAGCAAGGAGGAGCCCACGAGTCGAGCCCGACCATGATGAACCAGAAGGACCTGGCCAACTACTGGTCCGAGTATTTCAGTCTGCAGTTGGACTGGGATCGTCTCACCGGTCTCGCTTGATCAATTTCATACCCATCCCTCCATCAACAAACAGTCCCAAAACAGTGCGTGACCAATTGAAACCATTACATTGTGCATCTTCACGCCCTGCCCGCAGCAGCACCCAACTCCCCCACCCCACCCACCACCACCTCCTCCTCTTTCGAAATCACAATCTCCAACCCCCACAACACCAACGTCAACCCAACCGTCAAGAATCGCCAGTAGATCTGGTTCTTCTGATCCAACAGCAACAGGTGGCTGTAGACGGCGATGAGGATGAGTCGCGAGTAGCTGACGAGGATCGAGATGAACGAGCCGAATGCCTCGCCTGTTGATGCAGGGGCGGGGGTGGGGTGGGTGGAGGGAGGCGGAGGGGGGCGGGGGCGTTTGTGACGACGTGACTCGGAGGGCGGGCGGGAGAGGTTTGGTCGTTTGCGTGCCGCGGGGGTGGGTGTGGTTGATGCGTCGTCAACCGAGGTAGAGGCGACGGCGGGCTGTTTAGGAGTGTGAGGGCGAGCGGTGGATCCGCGCCGACCTGGTTGACCTCTACGCTTGCGGGCGTATCCGCGCTTGCCCCTCGCTCCACCCGCCGCCGACGGGGGCGGAGGCGACTTGAGCGTATCCGCCGGCTCCTTCAACTCGTCCGCTAGCGACTTTGTCCCGTCGTCGTTGTACGCAATACCGCTGTCGTCCTCCGAATACTCGCTGCCCGTCGCACTGCTCTCCTCGTCAATCTCGCCGTCAAACGGCGTCCTTCTCCTCCTCCGCCGCCTGAGTCGTCGCCGCTGCAGGATCCAGCGTCCCTCTTCGTCATCCCAGACTTCCTCCTCGAGCTCCTCGACTTCGGTTCCTACGTAGGACGTCGATGATTCGGAGGACGAGCTCCACTCGCTCTCCTCCTCGGTGCCTGTGCGTGTACGGCCCCAGCTCGGTCTCCGGCTGTGCACGCCGTCTTCGCCGTGAGCTGGCGCCACGCTGCCCTTGAGCATGGGCAAGATCCGACTGGCCGCGTAGAGCACCATCAGGCGATAGATCAGCGACACGATCACCGACTTGGGCAGCGCCGCCCCCGCAGCATGGATGAAATCCACCGACTGACCGAGCCAGTGCGCAATCACCTCGACCAGCCCGCCCACCGCCTGCAGGATCTTACTCGTCAATGGAGCCTGCAGCGAGCGCGGAAGCTTGTCCACGAAAGCCTGTCCGTGCGTGTTGGCCTTGAAACTTCGGATGAGCGAGATGGGATCCGGAGTGAACGAGAGACTGGGACCGAGCTGGTAGATGTTAAAGACGACGTAGGCGAACATGAGGCTCGTTTCGATGACGTTGCCCTTGCGGATGGCGAATGCGATGGCAGTGAGCCAGAGGGTTGAGGTGACCGAGGTGGCGATGGCTGCGGCGGTGCCGGGGCGGTCGGTGGTTGCGGCGTCGAACGAGACGTAGAGGGCAAAGGCGGCGGTGACGTAGATGGTGGCCGAGACGAGGAGGAAGAAGATCTGCCATACTTCGCTGGCGCCAAAGCCGATGGAGGCGAGGGAGCGCATGATGAAGGTGTTGGACATCCAAGCGGCACCCCTTGGGGAGGGGGTGCCGGGAGAAGGGACGCGCTGATATCGGGATGAAGGGCTGGCGAGCGAGGACGCGATGATCCATCTCGAAGTGGATGCTAGCGATTGGATGACGAGCAACGATGCGACACCCTCGAGCAGGCTGAAGAAAGGGCTCGAAATACGGAGCAGGGTGTGCCACCAGCCTGGAACACGTCGAGCCAGCCAAAAGAAGAAGGCGACGGATGCGGAGATGATGTAGTCGAGCGAGTCGAAGCCGGTAAGCGACTGCAAATCGTCTCGGTCGAGAGCGTCCTGCGGGATGACACCTGCTCTGCGGGTAAAGAGGTTGGTGATGGCTTCGGTCGCGGTCTTATCATGGCTGTCGGGTCTACGAGGCGGGAAGATGGTCGCAGAGGGCGGCGAGTAGACGTTGAAAGAGACCAAGAGACAGGCCGGGATGACAATGAACTGGAACACAGCAAACGTCTGGCCGATCCAAGCGAGACGCGTGTTTCGAGTCAAGAGGCGCACCGTGGAGAGGAAGAAGTAGTACGAGGCCAAGGATGCGGAGAGAGCGAGGAAGGCATCCTGGCCGGCGATGTCGAGCGCAAGCGGAAGGTAGAAGAGGACCTGGATGAAGGTGGCTAGCCTGCCAAAGTTGATGGCGATGGAGCGTGCGAGCGGCATGGTCGACGAGTGGGCCGATGTCGAGAAAGGATGAGGGCACAGGTGTGCGGAAGCTAGAGCGCAGCAGCCATCGACATGGTGAGCTTGAACGTCGCTCTGAGTGGAGCGATAGTGATGGCGTAGCCGTATTCGCTGTGATGGTGGTGATGGTGCGGAAGACAAAGAGAGAAAGGTCACGACACGACGGATAAGAGGTCAGATTCTCAATCACATCCGCATACGTCGCATCCAACCTCGGAATTTCTGTCATGTGCAGCCGCCGCCCACCTTGAAGCGAGTCGACGCACTCCGCTCACACGCCGTCAGCCGCAAACGGATTTCAGAATGCGTTCGTCCAGGCCGCGATCTGACATCTTGGCAATTTTGTAAAAATTTGAGAATAGCCGAGAGAAAAAAGTCAAGTTCAGGGTCGTGCGATGGAGTTCTTCTTGCTCGGCTTTCAAACGTCACATCTTTCATCCAGACTGCCACCTCGGTCAAGCTGATCCAGCATCAAGTGGACAGATCGCAGACATGTCGGCGCCAGAAACCTCAGCAAACGGTGCGAATGGCTCGGTGGCCTCCGCACAGGCCGCCGTCTTTGTCCAGTCGCAACCTCTTCCTGCCGACACACCTCAGGTCGTCGGACCGGACTTGGAACATCAAGATCCGAATGATCTCCTGGCATTGCTCGAGAGCATGTCCAAAGTGGGCTTCCAGGCAACCGGTGTCTCGAAAGCAATCGAGATTGTCGACCAGATGCGTCAATGGCGGCTCTCGACCGATGCTGCTTACCTCGCCAACACCGATCCAGACAAGCCGAGTCTAGAGGACGCAGAAAACACAAGGTGCCGTATCTTCCTCGGCTTCACATCAAATCTTGTCTCCTCCGGCTTGCGCGAGGTCATCAAGTTTCTCGTCAAGAACAAGATGGTCTCGGCGCTAGTGACCACGGCCGGTGGTATCGAGGAGGATCTCATCAAGTGTCTCGGCCCCACCTATCTCGGCGATTTTGCTCTCGACGGTGCGACATTGCGCAAGCAGGGTCTCAATCGAATCGGCAATCTGCTCGTACCCAACGACAACTACTGCAAATTCGAGGACTGGGTCATGCCAATCCTCGACGCCATGCGAGCAGAGCAAGGAGACGATGTGTCCAACGCATGGTCACCCAGCCGTGTCATCGAAAGGTTAGGAAGGGAGATCAACGACGAAAGCAGCATCCTCTACTGGGCGGCCAAGAACGGCATTCCCGTCTTCTGTCCAGCACTCACCGACGGCAGTCTGGGCGACATGATCTACTTCCACTCGTACAAGAACCCAGGTCTCACCATCGACTTGGTCAAAGACATTCGCAGATTGAATGATCTCTCGGTCAAGGCGCCAAAGGCAGGCATGATCATTCTGGGCGGAGGCGTATGCAAGCATCAGATTGCTAATGCCATGCTGTTCCGGAATGGTGCAGACTTCAGCGTCTATATCAACACGGGACAGGAGTTTGACGGTTCGGATTCAGGAGCTAGACCCGACGAGGCGGTGAGCTGGGGCAAGATCAAGTCGGCCGCCAACGGTGGAAAGAACGTCAAAGTCTACTGCGATGCCACCATCATCTTCCCCATGATCGTAGCGGCCACGTTTGGCAAGGCGTATTGGGCTGCCAAGAAGGCTTCCAACTAGCTCCGGTCTCTAGCACCCACTGCACCATATCATCGCATCTTGTCTTACTAGCATTCCTCTGTATTTGTACATTCATAGAGTCGCATTTGTCTGATCATACCTCCCCCGAGAGCCCCGATTCCTTTTGATGTGAGTGTCGAGCAATGAATCGGCGATGTGGGGGACACTGCCTTGTTGCTGGTGAGCAAGGCGCAGCTTTGTTTTGAACTCCGTTGGCAGCCCACTCGCAAGCGAGTCGGCACGTCGGCAGATTGCTTCCAAAAAACCATTTTCTGAAAATCATTTGGAAAATAACTTTTTTCTGCGAGAGAAGAACGCAAAAGACCCCTTTTGGGAGGCACGAGCGGGCTGAAACAGTGTGTTGGTTTCGAAGCGGCTTTTTTGGAAAGAATTCGAAAGTGTGGCGACCAAAACACACACACTTTGTGCGACTTTGATGTGGCGTACACCGTCCTCCTCACGGATGTTCACAATAATCAATGCCGCCTTGCCGACTCGCAGCGCTTAGTGCAGCTGGTGCAGATGTCGATCATGCCAGAGGGAGGGAGTGCTCACTATTCGCGGAGAGCGTCGCTTGTCTAGCCGAGGATCGACCCGTGTTTTTGTTTCATGTGCGACCCCGGGGCTCGTCGAGGTGCCAGCGGTCCCTGCCTGCGTCGCCCCGTCCACGAGGCTCTTTCCTTGCCCCCGAGCTTGTGTCACACAACCGATTGAGCGCTGCCTTGTCGCGGTTCCGTACGACCCTACTTGCTCCCTCTCTTCCTTCTCCCACCACCATCACCATCCTTTCTCTACCTCTGCTTCCTTCGACAGCACAACATGGTCAAGATCGCATCTCTGCCTACAGTGGCTGCGCTTGCCTTTGCCGGCTCGGCGTTGGCGCGTCACTCTTCGCCTAGGTTGCACAACCGTCAGAGCTCCGGCTCCATTCTGGAGTCTGACTACCAGAACGGCGCCACCGCTCCCGGAGCACGTCCCGGCGACGCTGCTGGCCAGACCGTCGTCATTGACAACAACGGTGGCCACGACGACAACTCGCAGCGTGATAGCTGTCCCACCATCTTCATCGGCTCGGCTGCCGTCGGAGGCTCCTTCTCCACCGGCTGGACCGACATGCCCCAAGTGCTCGGCTTCGACACCATGCGTGACTTGACCGTCGGCAACAACGTCGTACAGCCCTACATTATCGAAATTGGCAAGGACGCGTCTCAGATCAAGCGTGTCGTCATCACCCAGCCCGGTCTGCCGCGAGACTACTGGAAGTACGCCAACTTGGTGCGCAACTCGCTCCTCTGTGCCTCGGTCAACTCGACCATGGGCATCAACCGCGACGAGATCCTTATCGCTGCACCCACCTGGTTCAGCACCAACGATGCCTCGGCTGGCTCGGCGCAGTCCAACGATCTCAGGTTCAGTGGAGGCAACTGGGCCACCGGTGTCAACTCGGCCGGTCCCAACGGCGAAGCCATCTCGTCGTTTGAAGCGCTCGACGACCTTGTCAACAAGTTCTTCGACAAGTCGACCTACCCCAACGTCCAGCAAGTCGTCATTGCAGGTCACTCGCTCGGAGGCTCCTTCACCCAGCACTATGCCATGCTTCGCAAGGCCAACTCGGCTCAAGACGGTATGATCAGCTACTTTGTTGGCAACCCTGGCTCGTACGTCTGGCCCACATCCGACCGACCTGTTCAGAACCCCGGCGGAAACTGCGCCGGCACCCAGGACGAATGGGGCTACGGCTTGCAAGACCTTCCCCCCTACGGCAGCGGCCAGGGCAGCGCCAGCAGCATCGCATCGCGCTACTACGGCAGGAACGTCATGTATGCGCTTGGCCTCAGCGACAACGAAGGTGGTGACAGCCACTGCGAGGCGCAGTACCAGGGCACATCGCATCTCAGCCGTGGTCAGAACTTCCAGCGCGAGCTTCAGTCGGCCAACAACGGCAATGTTCCTTCAAGCCACCAGTTCAACTACGTGCCCAATGTGGCTCACGAGGACTACCTCATTTTCAGTGACCCCAACAGCCAGCACTTCCTCTTTGCCCAGGGCACCGACTTTGCCGCTTCCTCAACGTCTTCGGCAGCAGCGACGTCATCCACCGGAAGGAGTCGTACTTCCACCTCCGCTTCGGGTTCAGCCTCGACAGCGCAACCCACGGGTTCCGGTTCACAGTCCGGCTCGTCTTCCTCCTCTTCTTCCGGCAGCAGTAGCGGCGTTGCTTCGAGCCTCGTTTCGCCTGCTTCGGTTGTTTCGGCACTGCTCGCTTCGTCGGCTGCTCTGTTTGCCCTGGTTCTTTGAGTCAATTCTCCTTTACAGCTCTGTCTGCACCCGATGCAATCTGCCTAGACTAGAAAGACACGTAGAAACATCGCTGTCGCGTCTTCGTCCGTGTGGCAGGACCGTCCGATGAGGTGTCAGTCTTGGCCTCGCCCCTGAGATCTCGAAGTGTGCGATAGGCGGCGTGTCAACGGCACTTGTCAGAAGAGCGTGAAGTGTGAGTGAAACGCTAATCTATTTGAGCGGTGCCGGAGCCACGCGACTTTGGGCGTGGCACTGCCGAGATTCGTGGAATATACGCTGAGCTGATTTAATATAATTCAATTCGCGGGACCCGGGCTACAACCAACCAACACCATTCGCTCTTCCACCTTGCTTTCCAACAACCACCACCCGTCCACCACCTTCTTGCCTCACTCAGAAAGCTACCTCATCGGCCACTGGCCAGACAGAGAAGCACGGCAGGTAGCGCAATCATGGTTGCCCCTGCCAATCCCAATGCAGCCGTCACAGGCGACCCTGAGGGGCAAGAGGATTTCCTCTGGTCATTCACCGCCTTCTTTCCACCACCGTATCGCGTGCTGCTCCTCGCATCGATCGGAGTCCTCTTCTTCGCGATCAACGTCAAGGTACTGCACGGAAAAGGCATCGACGTATTCGCGCTGTTCAGAGCAGACGAAGCCGAGAAGAAACGATCAATACCGCCGTCAATAGCGAATCGCAGCGCGGCAGGTGCCAGCTCATCATCCTCGACCGCATCGTCTTCTAGCGAGAATGGCGGCACATCGCTTTTGCCGACAACAAACCGTCCGATAGACACAGCAGTAGGGTCTCTTACGACATGGCCCTTGTTCGCATTCGGCACGGGGCTTCTCATCTGGTCTCTGCTCGGCTGGGCGTCCTACCGGTTCTACGTCGACAGTCTCTCCGGCGACGAAAAGGGCCGCCACGCCCAAGCCCTCCAGGGCATCGCAATCACCGGCACCGTCATCATCCTCGTGTGGCCAGGCAACTTCTTCTTCAAACCCATGCGCAAAGCCTTCGGTCGCTCGGTACTCCAAATCCTCACCCCGTCCTTCTCCCAACAGATCACGTTCAGCGACGTGATCCTCGCCGATATCCTCACCTCGTACGCACGCGTGTTTGGCGACGTCTGGCTCACCGCCTGCTTCCTCGTCCCGCGCAAGGAGCATCACACCTGGTGGAACGGTAAGGGGTCCATCGTCGTACCTCTGCTGATCATGTTTCCGTACGCGATACGGTTTCGACAGTGTATTTCGGAGTACTGCGTTTCGCAACCCGACAAGACAGGTACGCGTAGTAAGAGGCCGATTTGGAACGCGGTCAAGTATGCGTCTGCGTTTCCGGTGATTTGGCTGAGTGCGTGGTTTGCAGCGGATCAGGGCGAGTCGGCGGGGATGTACATGCTTTGGTTGGGAGCGGTGTGCGTGAACTCGTTCTATAGCTTTTGGTGGGATGTGACGAACGATTGGGGACTGTCGCTGTTGCAACCGGGGAATATGGGGTCGGTGAAGCAGGTGGCGAGCAATGCGTACCATTTGCATCGGAGAGGTGCAAGTTCGTACGCACCAATCCCGTCGGAAGAGGACGACGTGCCGATGTCGATGATTCATACAAACGAGAAAGGCGCCGCCACGACGCTCAACATCCCTAACACCGCCGGGAGCACACAACACCGTCGAAATCTGTCTACGATGGAACGCCTGCTCCGCCCCTCTCCCTCGCTTCTCTTCCCGAGCTGGATGTACCAGCTGGCGATCCTGCTCGACCTCATCCTGCGATTCTTCTGGTCGCTCAAGCTCTCCTCCCATCTCAGCCTGCTCATCGAGTGGCAAGGAGGTATGTTCAGTATGGAGGTGCTCGAGATCGTGCGTCGGTGGGTGTGGGTATTCTTCCGGGTAGAGTTGGAGGTGGTGAAGCGTAGGGAGAGGAGTCGATCTCACGAGGCGATGGACTAAACACCATTAGAATGGGAATCATACACTCGAGGGTCTGCATGAGTCTGGCGTGATGGTGCTATTGAAGAGGATTGTGGAATCATTCTTGCTTGTCCAAGAAGGCTACGCCTTGAGATTTGAGTTTGCGCTCGAGCTGTTCGAGCCACTTTTGCAGCAGCGGTACGGTTTGCGGGGCGGAGTCGGGAGCGAATGAGCTGAGGTACGCGAAGGCGTTCTTTGCTATCTTGGGCGCTATGGTCAGCGCTGCTCCTTCCGCACCTCGCGCTGTTGCCGGGGTCTGTGTTGTCAACGCCCCCGCGGTGGTGTTCGATTGCAATGCTGCCAGCTGTTGATCCACCACGCTATCAGGCTCGATACTGATCCCCAACGTCGCTGACCCCTCTACCGCAGCGTTTGGCTTGGTGACCTTAAATATCGCACTCGGCTTGCTATTCCTCAGACATCCCAGCAGCATCCATTCCCCCGCACTACCAGCTGATCCAGAATGGGAAGGCCATAAGAGGTGAACAGTTGCGGAGAAACCAGGTGGGAACGGTTGCACGCCGGTCATGAAGACGACGACGTGGGAGATGGTGGAGGCGTTTTCGAGCGGGAACACGCAGTGCGTTTCGTCGACCTGTTGCGGAGCGGGGAGGGGGAGTCGGCCGGGGAGGACGACGGAGAACATTGTGTCGGGGATGGAAGGCGGGTTGAGGACGGTGAGAAGCTGCGAGGCGTGGCGGAGAGACGGTGATGCTTGGTGATGTCCTAAGTGCTGCTTGCAAGGTGTTATGAGTGTCGATGAGGATGATGAGCTTGACACGAAGAGGAGCGGGAAAGAATGCTACTCCGCTAACATGAAACGGCACCCACCACGAGGAGGAGGAAGCTTCTCGACAGATCTCCACAACCCTCCTCGTTACAATCCCGACTTCCGAACCCAGCCCTAAATTTCTTAGGCGCTCTTGTTGAAATTTTCCTCTTAGACCCTTCTCCCCCATATCCCCCTCCCTCCCTACTACACATACTTTCTTCACCTACACGCCCAACACCTCTCACTTCCACCGCCACCTCGTCGTAACAATGGCCAACCCACGTCAGCGCCGCAAAGCGCGCTCCTCCAGCTCCGCCAAACCCTCTCTCAACGCCAAACGTCAGATGCGTAAACGTCTCGCACGCGCGCCCACCGTCCACGGCGCCGACGTCCTCCGCGATAACTACGATCCCAAACTCACGCTTCGTCAGAACTACGCCCGCCTTGGGCTGGTGCCGAGTCTCGACGTGCGGCCGGACAGCGGTGGTGTTGAACGTGCACCCGCATCAAACACGGTCGGTGGCAGCGGGGTGAGGAAGGGTATGGCGAGGGTGGTTCGGGACGAGCAGGGGAATATCGTCGAAATTCTCGAGGCGGACGAGGAGGAGGATGAGGAGAAGACAGCGTGGGGGAATCCACTCGGGAAGAGCGTGGCTGACGAAGAGGAGGTCGAGACGTACATGCCTCCCACGGCGGCGGGGGAGAAGGACAACAAGGTGCTGTCGACGTTGGAGGATATGGCCGCACAAGCTGCGCCCGTAGAACGACACACTAGCTCACTCGAAGCGCAGTGGCTCGCAGATCTCGTCGCAAAGTACGGGGAAGACACGGAGGGTATGGCGAGGGATCGCAAGTTGAACATCTGGCAAAAGACCGAGGGGGAGATCAAGAGGGCGATCCGCAAAGCGGGTGGCTTCGAGGCTTTCGCAGCCAAGTAGGAGCCAGAACTTGGGTTCCGTGTATTTGTACTCTTTCGTTCAGCATCGACTTATCTCAAACATTCGCATCACACAGGTCGAGAGCGATACAGGGCATGAGCAAAGGGTGAATGTCATTGAAGCATCAAGGCAAGGTCAAGCAAAGGTTCACGTCCGTCTCACCCAATCGCCACTCTTCCCGCCACTCTTCCTGACCACCATAATCTCGCCCACCCTCATCGTCTTGCCCGCTACCGCCTTGACCATGTCCCACACCGTCAAGCAGGCCACCGTGCACCCCGTCAACGCCTCCATCTCTACCCCCGTCTTCCCCTCTGTCCTCGCCTCACACTCGACCTGAATCCAGCTCTCTTCTGCCTCCTGCTGAACAACCTCGAGCTTCACATCGACGTGCGTCAGCGGAAGCGGGTGGCAGAGGGGAATGAGGTCAGACGTTCGTTTGGCGGCCATGATCCCGGCCAACTGGGCGGTGTGCAGCACGGGACCCTTGTTGGAGATGCCTTGGTGCGGTTCGGTGGTGAGGAGGAGGTGGCAGATGGAGGTGGGGAGGTAGACGCGGCCGACGGCGGTGGCGGAGCGCGAGGTGGGGAGTTTGTGAGAGACGTCCACCATAGAGGCGCCACCGGTGGCTGGGTCGATGTGCGAGAGTTGGTCCGAGTCTTCGGCGTCCACCGGCGAGGGTCGAGCGGAGGTGCTGAGGAGCTGCGCTACGGCAGCTGCACCCGCTCGAGCGAATGCATCTTCTTCCGCATTTGACGCATGATCGGACTGCAACTGCATCTGCTGTCGCAAGAGCTCGTCGTTGGCCGCGAAGGCTTCTCTGACAATGTGGGCAGGCTGCTGATGCTGGACTGGCTGCGACTGCGAGAAAGAAGCAGGTGCGTGTTGCTGTGCGCTCGTGTGCATGATGTTTTGCTGCTGTTGCAAGTGCAGTGGTACCGCAAACTGGGCCGAAGACTCCGGATTGTCGACAAAAGCATCTAGTGAAGCCCAAGGCGAATCGTCGTCCAAGCCTTCATGCTGCATGTACTCGGACCACTTCGCACTCGCACCCGAAAGGCCGCCATCCAGACCGACATTGTGCGGCGCAGAGCCTGCGGCCACGGGAGCGCCAGTCGAGGCGGAGGGCGGCAGGTTCGAGAAGCTTACGCCGCTCAAGGCGCCCGTGGTCATCTTACGAGGTGGCTGGGCAGGAGTTTTGACTGCAGCAGCACCAGCTTGCGCAAAGATCGCTTCTTCCATCTCTGCGATCGGGTCCTTGGCTGGCGCTGCGACTTGCGCCGGGAGATCCGATACGGGCGTGGCAGCACCAGAAGCAGCATGCTGGTGGTAGACCTGTTTGTACAGGGACTTGTCTTGAAGATTCTCAAAGGCCTTGTCCAGATCGCCCCATGGATTGTCGTCGTCCTCCTCGTCGTCTTGCACTCGACGTCGTCTCTGTGCTGAAGAGTGGAAGCCTCTTGCGCGGGTGAAGAGACTTCCAGGAATGCCTTTGGATGCTGATCCAGTGCTGCGCTTCATCAGCGCGCCAGCTCGTCGCTTTCGCTGCTTGCTCGATCCTAATGTTGTGTCGGGTTATAAAGAAGGACGGCAGTGTAAGCGAAACTTGCGCTTGAAGCTGGACGTGATATGGCGGTATGCGGGTGGCCCCTATCCACCGATGGTAATCATAGGCCTGTTGAGCGACTTTGCCAGCTCGGACGGATCTCGCATCCCGGCGTGCTTGGCGTGCTTGCGACCCACGGCGGCTCCGATCAGCTCCAGAAGCTGCTCATCGGTGGCAGGCTCGCCGTGGGAGCCCGTGCTGAGCGAGGGGATAGGCCCAAAGCCTGAGCGCATCGCATCGCGGAGGCTGACTTCGGCATTGCCAAACAGGCAGACCTTGAGATTACCATCCGCGGTAACGCGGAGTCTGTTGCACGTACCGCAGAAATTGTCCGTCATACTTGTGATGAAGCCGACAGTCCCCTGGTAGCCGGGTACTCGCCAATGCTTGGACGTGTCGTTGGGATCGTCACGGTTAGCGAGGCGCTCAAAGTCGGGGAACTCGGTTGAAATGGTCTTGACGAGGTCGCGGTAGGGCAGAAGCTTCTGCACTTGCCACTTGTTGCCGTCGAATGGCATGTACTCGATGAAGCGAATGGTGATGGGCTTGTCCTTGGTGAAACGCACAAAATCGACGACGTCTTTGGTGTCATTGAGACCCCGGATGACGACGACGTTGATCTTGACGCTCGGCACACCTAGCGCTAGCGCCCGCTCGATGCAGTCCATGACGGCTTCGTGGCCTCTTCTCCTTGTCATGAATTCGAACTTGAAGGGGTCGAGGGTGTCCAAGGAGACATTGAGATGTGTGAGACCATTCTGCACAAGCGTGTCCAGCTTGCGTCTGCCTAGTGCGATGCCGTTTGTGGTGATCCCGATTTCCTCGAGCCCATGTTGCTTGAGATCGTTGAGCGAAGATACGATCTGCGGCAGATCTGATCGCACGGTCGGCTCTCCACCCGTAAGCCGAATCTTGTTGACGCCTTGGGAGACGAAGAGCGAAGCAAGCCGTTCAACCTCCGAGGTGGAGAGCAGGTTCGCCGACGGTGTGAGCGGAACGCCATCCTCTGGCATGCAGTAGAGACACCGCAAGTTGCACTTTTCGGTCAACGAGATGCGAAGATAGGTGTGTTGCCGTGAATGGCGGTCGCGAAGAAAGCGAGACGGTGGTGGCGTCTCGAGGCGATCGAGGTCTGATATCCTCTGGCGAGCGCGCTGTTGAGAGGACAAACTGGTAGTAGGAGCGATTTCTACTGGAAACAAAGGGGTGTGTGATGCGATTGTCGACGGCTTTGCAGTCGAAGATGAGCGGGACCAGTGCCGCAACTGTGTCGAGAACGAAGACCTCGCTGTCTTGGTTGGCATTGGAAAGGCCGCAATACCTCCCAGCCGGCTTGGGCCCGCGAGCGCCATCATTTTCGAAACGAGGCGGCGACGGTGTCAATGATGACTCTGATGGCGATGATGAGGTCGATGAAGAAGGGTCTCGCCACGCCCCAGCTTGGGTGGATTTGTTATCGCCGTCTTCTCATGACTTGCCGACCTTATTTGAAGGAAAAATGAGAGCAGACCTGCCCGTGACAGTTTAACATTCTTGCTATTTTTCGTCTCCTCGGCCAAGTCCGAGTGGCTTGTCCAAGAGCAGGAGAAACTTGAACGCCATCTTATCGGCTAGCTGATGGCGAAAGGGTCCGCCGGGTACAGGGTCGCCTTTTGATTGGCTCTTGCTACATCAATCCGCAATCTCGGGCGAACCGACGACGCTTTCATTGGCTGGCTGCCCTTGCCGAAATCAGCTGTGGCAATCAGTAACTTCAAGCGTCTCTTGATCTCCCCGCATCGAACATCGGCCCATGTCCTGAGAGCTTTGTCGCTTTGCTGAGCGTGAGAACATCGTGACAATTGCGTCGGTACAACCGCATCGACTGGCGTAAGGTCAAGTCGGGAAGACGCCGAAAGATGACTCAAAGGCGGACTGCTTCCGACGCTTCACAGAGCGCAAAGGAGGCTTCCTCAGGACTTGGCACTCCGCCTTATCGGTGCATTGTGCGCTCTTCACCCTGAGCACACACTCACGTATCACACGCCTCTCGGGTCGACCGCCTGATAACAGTCGAGGCGGTGGTTGAATAGCGACCCGTCGGCAGAGGAGTTTAAAAGGTGGTCCATGTTTGACAGCCGCCTCTCCTCTGCTTTCGCTCCCGTCCCTCTGAAGCGAGTCACGCCGTCCTGCGCTTGTTCCTAGTCTACGAAGCTTAGCTCGTCCCCACAGTCTCTTCCACTCTAAACTAGAAGCATATATACTCGATTCATCAAGCTTTGAGTTGGGTCCCACTTCATCTCCCCACACAACCATCGTCAGGCACGGTGCACAACGCAAGTCCCGGCCGCCGAAGGCACCAGCCACCCCCCGCCTTCATCTCCACCAGTGCATCTGACGGCGCAACCGATTCGGTCAACACCGCAACCCTAGCTGCTGCATCTTCATCGGAGCTCTAGCCGTTGTTGCAACACAAATGGCCAACGCCGACGACGATAAGTTCGACGGCACCATGTCTTCCAAACTCGCCACCATCACCACCCAACCGTTTGCGCATTCGCAGCCGCAACCTTCGCACGAGCTCACTCACGACGCTGATACCTCGAGCACTCCAGCTACATCGTGGACTCGCAATCCTCGTTCGCACGCCCGCCACGTCGCCCGCAACTTGAGCACACGGCAAGGCTGGCTCGGTGACTACAACTTTGGCGCACTCTGCCTGCCGCGTCTCTTCCCCTGGAAGCCGGATTCCAAGCTCAACGGCGGTGCAGCAGAGTCGCCCTTCTACGGTGTTCACGATGACCTCCCGATCGCCGTTGCGGCCATCTGCGGCTTGCAACACGCGCTCGCTATGCTTGGAGGTCTCATCACCCCTCCTATGATCATCGCATCCTCGCTCAATCTGTCTGGCGAGACATCGGCCTACCTGATCTCGGCCAGTCTCATCACGTCCGGTATCATCTCTGCCATCCAACAGTCTGCCATCCCTCTTCCTTTCCTCGGTGGACGACAGCTGGGTACAGGACTGCTCAGTGTAGTCGGTACAAGCTTCACCACCCTCTCCGTCACAACAAGCATCTTCAACAATCTCTACGCCGAAGGCGTCTGCCCCCTCAACGCAGATGGCAGCCGAGGCGCCTGCCCTGACGCTTACGGATACCTCCTCGGCACAGCCGCCGTATGTGCCTTGCTCGAGATCGCCCTCTCCTTCCTCCCGCCCCGCATCCTCAAACGCATGTTCCCACCCATCATCACCGGCACCGTCGTCGCGTTCATCGGCATCAAGCTCATCGGCGAGTCCGCCATCCCCTCCTTCGGCGGCGGCTCGTCCTGCCACGGCACCACCCAGCTCTGCCTCGGCACCGACCACCGAGCCTACGTCTGGGGCGATGCGCACTACCTCGGTCTCGGCTTCCTCGCCTTCATGACCGTCGTCCTCACCGAGATCTTTGGCAGCCCCGCCATGCGCAATGCTTCCATCGCCATCGGTTTGCTCTTCCCGCTCGTCATCGCCGGGCCGCTCGGCTATATGTCCGGCGAGCCGATCGACTCTGCACGCCCGATCACGTTCCTTTGGGTGGAAACGTTCAAGCTGCGGGTGTATGGGCCTGCAGTGCTGCCGCTGCTGGCGGTGTATATTTCCTTGATGATGGAGTGTATTGGGGATGTGACGGCGACGTCGGAGGTGAGCCGTGTTGAGGTGGACGGTCTGGCGTACGATAGGCGCATTAGCGGTGGTGTGCTCGTCGACGGCCTTGCCGGCGTGTTCAGCGCGCTGTTCACCGTGCCGCCACTGTCGGTGTTTGCGCAGAACAACGGCGTCATCGCCATCACCAAGTGCGCCAACATCCACGCGGGCCGATGGTGCAGTTTCTGGCTCATCCTCTTCGGCATCATCGGCAAGCTGGCGGGATGTGTACGGGCGATCCCGCAGCCGGTGCTGGGTGGTGTTCTGCTGGTGCTCTTCGGTTCGATTGCCGTGTCGGGCGTCAAGGTGCTGCAGAACGTGACGTTTACGAGGAGGAACAGGTTCATCCTGGCGATCAGCTTCGGATTCGGGTTCGGAACGCTGCTGGCTGACGACCTGTTCAGCAACCTGTTTACGTATAAGGGGGGCAATAAGGCGTTGACGGGCTTCTTGGATAGTATTATCATTGTGATCTCGACGCCGTTCTTGATCAGCGCGATTACGGGCATGATCGCCAACGCGGTGCTGCCGATGGACGAGGAGGATAGGGAGGTGGAGCGGTTGAGGGAGATGCCGCGGTTGCACGCGGGTGCGTCGTCGGATGAGAAGCTGTCTGCTTGATGTTGGTCTGATGCTTGTGTACTATCTCACGCTCAATCGAGATTCTGCTTGCGGATATGGATACTAATATGCATTGAGATGGATCGACATTCCGCAGAAGCTAGATTTCAAAAAGGTATACAGGCTACACGTCAAGAAGGTTGTGCGAGGCGCTTAGAGGTAGAACGAGCCAGCGATAGCCGATCCGAGCAGCACAGTAAACGTAGCCGCGATCGCGCCGGTTGGCATACCGCCCATCTGCACAGCCGCTGCATTACTCGTACCGCTCGAGGCGACACTCGAAGCACCACTGGCGCCGCTGCTCACCGCCGACGAGGCACCCGACGCCAAACTTCCTGCACCCGAGGTAGCCGTGCTGAAGGCGCCACCTGCACCTGAGGTGATGGTGCTTGCCAAGCTACCTGCGCCCGAGGTTGCGGTGCTGAACGCGCCCGCCGCACCCGAAGTGGCTTCGCTGAAGACGGAGCTGGCACCGGATGTGATGTCGCCAAAGACGGAGCTGCCGCCGGAAGTGATGTCGCCAAAGATCGAGGTGGCGCCTCCGCCGACGACGCTTGTGAGGTCGCTCAGGACTGTTGCCGGAAATGAGGATAGCAGAAGACATGATCAGCCTTTCGAAGTTGGACAGAAGAGGTGTCATGTCGGAGTGGGAGCGGGTCTACGTACACTGAGCTTGTGTGCCGACGACGAGGACGGAGAGGAGGAGAGCCTGAAGGGTAACGGTCGACTTGGTGAACTGCATTGTTGCTAGATAGTTGTGAAGGCTTGGTTGTCGAAAGATGATGGCGGAATGGAAAGGCCTTTAGCCTATATATGTACACACCACACGAGCAAGGCCATGACAGTTTCCAACCGACAGAAGCACGGCTACGCACAAGCGAACTAGAGATCACCTCCCTCTGCAAGCGGAGCTGCAAATAAACTTCCCCACTACCAACCGCCAAGGCGCCAAGGGCCAATCGCAAGGTGGAGGGGCGGGGTCCGTTGGAGCAGGCTGATATGCAGTCATCCCTTTGGAGTTGGCGGGCAGTGCATTGCAGTGTCGGACAGGCAAGACAAAAATGTCGTCATCTGGCGTAGCGTGCCAGCGCCAAAATTTATGCTCCTTCGGTCCAAAAATATCACCTTGCCTTCCGACGTTGCCGAATCATGATCCCGCCTTGAAGAACATACTTTGCCTTCTTTTAGGAGCAGGTCAAGGTGTTTCGCAGGGATGTCATCTTCGGCAGAGATGCACAGCTGAAGGTCGTAGTGATCCGACGGCAACGAGGCTGACTTGGCGCGTTTCGGCTGTACATTCCGGTTCTGCTTATCGGTTGATGGGAGGGCGTACATGGCGTACAGTGCTTCAGTGCACTAGCTCTTGCGCCCTCCATACCTTATCCGCGGAGTCATACAGCTGACTGCACGGCACACAGCCATCAGCGTAGTCGTTGTTGAGGAGCAGCCGTGATACAGTGCCGTGCGAGGCTGTGTCGAGTGATAGTCTCCTGCAGGCTCAATTTTCGGCCGGAATGTGTTAGACTCAAACATTCCCATTTTGTGACCGCGAAAAAATTTCCCGACCCCGCACTCCCTCTCACCCGATTCCACGGTCCACGGGCCAACCAATTCCCAAACGACATCATCTCTTGTCCACCCTTACCTCCTCCATCCTCCATCCTCGACACAAGCTCGCCTCACCGGAAGGCCAAGCTTCGACAATGGCAGCGCCGCTCTCAGCATCTCAAACAACCCCATCGCGCAACCCCATCCCGCCGCAGCTTCGGACCTTGCTCACGGACCCTCCTCTGCCACCCCCCGCCCGCATCCCCGCTCGATCGTTCGCCCTGGGCTACTCTGCCAATGTCATCCTCGACGGCCTGCTCCCGCTCGCCTTGCGAAAAAAGTCGTCTCGGGAAGCGCTGCGTGCGTTTATATCGTTGAAATCGCTGCAGTCGGGCACGGTGCTTGCGCTGTTCTCCGCGCTCTACCGGGTGCTGTTAGCTCGTCTCACCACGCTTCGACTGCAGCTTTTGTCGAGGGCGTGGAAGAGGGATGGATTGGACGAGGGGAGGACTAGGGACAGGCTGAAGGTGCGACTGGTGAGGGTGTTGGAGTCGGCGAGTCTGGTACCCTTCACCGCGAGTCTCGCGGCTAGTGCGGTACTGTCGCTCTTCCCGATTCCCAGCCTGCGTCAGTCAATGGCGCTTTGGCTCAGCACCAAAGCCGTTGAAAACCTCTACATCCACCTCCGTTCCATCAAATCGCGCACCGTGGCGTGGGTACCGGACTTTGTCGGCGGTGCGTTCTTCTACGCCCTCGCCAACGGCCAGTTGCTGTGGACGTTCCTCTTCGAACCCTCCTGCTTCCCCTCCTCGTACGAACGCGTGATTCTGGCTCGAAGCACGAGCTACATCCCACCCCGACCAACGGGTTTGCCGAGCTCCATCCCCTGGCCTGCTCCTAGGGATATCGCCGATACGATTGCGATGCTCTCCACGCCGAGTAAGTCGGCGGCGGCTTATCCGGGGTTTAAAGCTCCCGTACTCTCCGCCCTCACCCCCAGCAAGTACCCCACCACCAAATACCCGCTTGTCAACCCGATCCTCGACTACGCACCTGCTCACCCTGCGCATAGCCGCTTGCTGTGTGCGATCCTGCATCCGACGGAGCCTTCGTGTTCGAACAACTTTTTGGGGTTCTTTGCGCGCGAGTGGAAGGCGTCTGCAAAGTTCGTAGCGCTGTTCACCGCGGTTACCCAGCTGCTCTCGTATAAAAAGGTGTTGAAGGATCCGGAGACGGCACTGTTCAAGTTCGCATTGGCGGTGGTGCAGGGCGCTACTGTGATATCGGGATCAATTGGAACAGCCTGGGGACTGACGTGCTTCTTCCAACATCGTCTCCCGCGAACCTTCCTGCCGACCGCAAGGTACTTTTTCAACGGTTTCCTCAGCAGCGTCTTCGTTCTCGCCGTACCCGAAGCAAGACGTGCTCAGTTGGGCAGTTACGTGACGAGGCAGAGTCTGGATGCTGCCTGGGGCGTGGGCAAGAGGAGGGGCTGGTGGAAGGGGGTTAGGCAGGGAGAGACGGTGCTGTTGGCGTTGGGGCTGGCCACGTTGACGGCGTTGTATGAGGTGAGACCGGAGGCGGTGGAGGGGTCGATTAGGCGGTCGATTGGGTTGTTGGTGGGGAGGTCGGCGACGGTGGATAGCGAGAAACAGGTTCAGTTGCAGTGGAAGCCCAACGTCGACACAGATGACGAGAAGAAGACTCAGTAGGCACCCACGTCTCGCTCACACAATGGCTGCTAAGGGAAAATGGAATGTCATTGGCATCACAGATCCTTCTCAAGCTCACTCAGCATGTTGTACAGCTCGCCATCGCGGATGCTCGCGTAGATCACCGACACATAGCCGCCGGTGGTGTTCCACTGTTCGAACTCGCCCTTGAACTCGTTGAGGTTCTCCTTGCCGTGCATGGGCACGCCGAGCGTCTTGCGCACAAACTCGTACGCCCGCTTCGTCTTTCCGAGCAGATGGCTGGCGTGGCAGGCGTGCGGGTTGTCGAGGAATTCGACGGTGACATCGCGGTAGATCTTCTCCGTGCCCGTCACGCCGGCTGCACGCCACTTGACGATGTTCCTCAGCGGGTCGGCACCACCACCGCTCGGCAACTCGGAGAAGTACTTGACCAATACCGATGAAGCGTCCTGGAAGGTCTCGATGAGCCTGTCGCGCAGATCCTTGGACGAGGTCTCGTCTAGACGCTTGCTGAGGCTCTTGAGCACCAGCACTGCGATCTGCTGCTGCATCGCTGTGTCCATCCACTCGTTGAAGTGGCTGTGGAGTGATTCGAGGATCAAGGCGGGCAGCTGCTCGGCTACCTTGTGCTGCAACGCTCGGATGTCGAGCGCCTGGCAGAGCAGATAGAGCGACCACGCCTGGATCATCGAGAGGCACTCGACCGCCTGCAGCGTCTGCCTGCCGCTGATGAGAGCCAACGAGTTGATCGCCTGGTTGGCCATCTCGGCACTCTGCACGTGGGTCGACACGGGGTTGCCGAGGAACATGAGCTCCGACGTGACACTGGCAAGCGCGATATCGATGCCCTTGGCGTGGAAGTTGAGCGACAGATCCGGAGTGGAGGCCAGGTTGGCAGGCAGACCACGGTTCATCGCCGGGTTGACCAGCTCGGTCATCTGCTGGAAGGTCATCTTGCCCATGGCACACAAGGCCAGTCGAATCTTCTCGACAGCGTTGGTCATGGCCATAGCCTGAAAGTTGCCGCCGTGGTGAATGCGGCCATCTCCATCGTAAGGGTCGATCATGGGGTTGTCGGTGGTGCTGTTGATCTCAATGTCGACGGATCGCTTGGCGTTTTCGATGTCTTCGAGACCGGGCCCGACCCACTGCGAAGCTGTTCGGAGCGTGTATCGGTCCTGACGGAGCGTGCCGTTGTCTTCCGAGAACAAGACGTGCTTTTCGTTCTCGAGGTGCTCGGCGAGCTTCGATCCCGAAAGAAGCGCACGGATGAGCTTTGCGCTCTTGATCTGACCAGGGTGGGGACGGGCGGTCTCGTGGATGAAGGGTGCAAAGCTGGCATCCGTGCCCTTGAGAGCCTCGACCGCCATGGCGGTGGTGAGCTGGGTCAATGTCGCCAGCTTGTCGGCCTCGTAGGTGGCCAGACCAGCCACAGAAGCCGAGAAGGCGGTGCCGTTGAGCAGACCGAGCGCCTCCTTGGGCTCGTATTGGACCGGAGTGATGTTGTGCATGCGGCAAGCCTCGTCAGCGGTGACCCTGACGCGCTGTCCGGTCTTGTCGGTGACGAAGCAGTAGATGCCGCGCTGACCTGCGAGCGCACCAGCTACGTAGCTAAGTGGACTGAGATCACCGCTGGCCGAGATACTGGACCTGACTGGCACCACCGGAGTGACGTTGTTCTGGAGGAAAAGCTTCTGCATCTTGTCGAGCACCTCCCATCGCACACCGGAGTGGCCGCGCATCAGAGAGCTCAGTCGGACCACGATGGCGCCCCTCACCCACGCCTCGGGCATGATCAACGACGACTCGGTGTCCGTCAGAGGCAGCGCAAAGGGTGCCGAGCTGGGCTCACCCGTCGGGAAGGACGAAGGTACGGGAAGGACACCGCACTGCTGCATCTGGAGCAAAGCAAGTTGCAGCGCACGTGTGTTGGCGGTCCTCGAGTCGGCAGAACCACCGAAACCCGTGTTGATGCCGTAGATCGACTCGCCGCGGTCAAGCTTGGCGATCAAGGACTGAACCGAGTCATCGATGCGTTTGCGGGTAGCAGGGGAAGGGTCGAGGATGGGGACGTGGCCGTACCGTGCCGAGGCGACGAGGCCATGGATCTTGAGGTTCTGACCGTCGATGACGACTTGCTCGGTGCGGAAGGAAGACGCCTTTCGAATCTTGGTATCTGACGGCTGAACCATCAGGCTCGGACGGGTGGATGCCTCGACGGCGGGGAGCACGTCAGCGGTGGGTGCCATCTTGTAAATGTATCGACGGTAGGGATCACGTCAGGAGAGGTGCCAGACTGTAGCTTTATCGGGATCGCTAGCGGGGTTGCGTGACGCGCAGGCGGACGGGGTGGAGGGAAGAAGCAGCGACGATGGATGTCAGGGAAAGAGAGCATCAGCGACGCCTTCTTATACGATCCTGTGCAAGGCAGACCACTCAGCACCAAAGGCGGGCCCACCCAGCCCCCTCTGTTACACGAGCAGCAGAATGAAAAAAAAGGCGGTTCCACAACGCTCGAACCCACTGTGACAGACGAGCAAACAAGAGCGGCTGACAGTGCCGAGCGTCGATTGTGCAAGGCACGCCTCCCACTTTCCCACACTTTGGAGCTTGTGGATCGACGGGCCTGGTCGGTCAATCCGACATCGGCGTCAGCAAGACGAAAAAAGGTTTGCGGAGTAGCCGATGATAGCCAGTCGCTGCTATTGTAGCCCCACGCCAGCGAGCGAGTTAAGGGTTCTTGGAGAACGGCATGCAGGCTTTTGGCTTTTGGCGGCATGCATCTGCGAGGCGATTTGTGGAGAAACAATATCAAAAAGAGTTTCGGCTGTTCCGCTTTTATCGGTCTTGCAGCTGAGAAGCGGTCACGAGGCGCGGTGAAGTGTGCTTTTGAGGCTGTTGTGATGGGAAAGGGTGATCCGGTGGTGTCGATGCGATTTGCCTACAACTTTGTTTGCTTCGCTAGCGATCCGTCGATCGGCCTTGCCGGTGTCGACTGGATGTCGGAACTGAATCGCCACATAGAGCAAGACAGATCGGCCCGATGTTCAGATCCTCATCACTCGAGCTGCTACCTCATGTACACTCCATATACACGCTTGATTGAGCGATCGACATAGAGTACAAGCCTCACTGTTGCCCCTTCTTCTGAGCCGCCAGGTACTCCTGGAACTCCTTCACATTCTCCTCGAATCCACCCTGGTCCACCTTGAACCCGATCCCGCACGCAAACTCGTTATCGAACCTCGCCGGGAACGTCTTGACCAGCCTTTCGCACACCTCGTCCTTTTCAAACTTGATCAACTTCACCGCTTCATCGCCTGCGACCTTCCTCAGCGCCTCGACCTGCTCCTTGACCGTCACTGTAAACCCGGGCAGATTAACCGCACGGGAGTACCGGGGGAACTTGTCCGCAGGGATGTCTTTTGCGATGACAAAGTTCTCGAGCACCGTGCTGGGGCTGGAGATCCACAGCTCGGTCGTGGCTAGCACGGGGTCATCCGCGCTCTTTCCGATGGGGCATGTCGCAGTCAAGCCTTGCAGGGGCTCGCGGATGATACCCGATACGAACGCTGTGGTGGCAGCAGCGGGTGCACCCGGTCTCACCGTGATCGTAGGCAGTCGAATCGCTCGACCGTCGACGAAGCCTTTGCGAGAGTATTCCGTTACGAGGTACTCACACATCACCTTGGCAGTGCCGTAGTTGGATTCCGGTCGAGGATACGTATCCGCCGTAACCACCGCGGGCAATTGGCCGCCAAACACGCCCACCGAAGAGGCAAAGATGAACTTGACTCCAGGAGTCAGCTCGCGCGCCTTGTCGAGGAGCGATTGGGTCGAGACGAAGTTGACGCGGAAGCCCAGGTCCCAGTTGTCTTCGGCGCCTTTGGACATGATACCGTGCAGAGAGTAGATCACCGACGGCAGACCGAGGGGTGTGCGGAAGAGAGAGTCAACACCAGAGGGCGTGGTGAGGTCGGCGGCGAGACAGACGCTTTCGACGCCGCCCGTCTTGGGAGCAGGAGGTTTCGAGACATCGACGAGGATGAACTGGAACGTCTGCTGAGGTTGCAGTCGCACCAACGTGTCGGCGAGAAGCGAGCCGAGGAAGCCGCCGGCGCCTGTGATCAAGATAGTCGTAGCCATGGTGGTGTTCTATTTCGCGATCGAAATGGGGAGATCTTGAGTCCGCAAATGGAATGAGTAGATCTGTTTATATATCGCAGGTGATGATGGCCAGAGCGAACGAGACTCGGGCTCAACGTTGACGGGTGGAGGCGACGTCCAACATCAACCAGCGGTCCGAGTCAGTCGGTGATATAAAGCCGCCGAGCCCGGGAACGAAATGTGGGGTTCCTCGCGTGGGGGAGACGGCGTGGAAAACGCGGGGGCAGAAAGCCTCACGCGCCACTCCGCCTCAAATCCGGCGGAGAAACCAACTCCTCCTCCTCTCTTCGCTGTTCATCACTCGTGCAGATCATGAAGCCGGTGGAACCGATTAAAAGTATCGCCATGATAGGACTCGAACATATCGATAATGCTTGCAAGCAGGAGCGTGATGAACTGACATTCGACACCTCACGCACCCAACTGTAGCGAGCTCCACTCGGCCATGCTTCCTCTCTGCCTCGTCGTGTGATGCGCCTCACCCTTGACCGCGCTATGAACACTCCCGGCATCCACATCGTCCTCGTTCTTAGCAATCACCCCGCTCTCCGTACTCGCATCGTTCAGCAGCGGCGCCATCCTACCGCTCGCGTTTCTCTGGTTGATCGCTGTCTTCCCCGCGTCTTCCTTCTCCGCCTTGTCCGACCTCCCTCCATCTTTACTGCCCCACCCACCCCCACCCGGCGTCTGGATCACAATCCTATCGCCCCTTCCCATCGGCGTCGTATTCTTCCCGCTGAGATTGATCACCCGTGGTGGAGCTTTTTGCTCATTTTCGCCCTCTCGCAGATCTCCATCCTCCTGCCTACGCCGTTTGATCCACAGATTCATCCCCTTCTTTGCGCTCTCCCCGCCTTCCAAACCGTACGGCTGGAACACCCTCCTCTCGCTCAATATCGACACCTGTATACCGGGGCTGAGAAACTCGATATCTCTCACGACCCCGTCGCCACCTCTAAACTTGCCCTCCCCACCGGAGCCGTCTCGCAGTGAAAACTCACGCAGCACGACGGGATAGCGTCTCTCCATGATCTCCGGGTCGGTGATGCGCGTGTTCGTCATGTGGGTGTGTACGCCCGAGGTGCCGTGCCAATAGGGGCCTGCACCGGAACCGCCGGCGATGGTCTCGTAGTATCCGAAGCCTTCGATGTGGTTTCCCTGGTCGTCCTTGCCGCCGAGACCGAAAGTGAGGTTGTTCGTGTCGCCCTGGCTGGCAGCGGCTGCGTTGAACGCTTTGAGGACTACATCGGTGATGCGTTGGCTGGTGAGGACGTTTCCGCCGACAACAGCCGCCGTCTCGGAAGGGTCGAGGAGAGAGCCTTTGGGAATACGGATGTCGATGGGGGTCAAGCAGCCCTGGTTGAGGGGGATCTCGGAGGAAACCATCGAGCGGAGGCAGTAGATGATGGCGCTCGAAACGACTGAGCGAGGGCAGTTGAAGTTGGCGGCCACCTCAGGACCCGTACCTTCAAAGTCGAACGTCGCAGAGCCTTTGTCAGTGTCGATGTCGACACTCAGCTCGATCGGCGTCCCGTCGTCCATGTACTCCACCGCATGAAGCTGTGAGCCCTGTCGTTTGGCAACGTCGCGCAGCAGCGACCTCACCGCCTGTTCCGCATTGTTTCGAATATACTCCATGTACCGCTGTACCATCTCCAGCCCCCACTCCGCGACCAACATGTGGATGAGATTGATACCCTTCTGATTAGCCGCGATCTGAGCCTGCAAGTCGCTCTCGACATCTCGGAAGCACCTCGTCCCTGAACATCCGGGATACTGCGCTGGCTCTTCCAACATATACCTCTCCAAATCCTTCCTATCGAACTTGCCCTCGCTGACGATCTTGAACGACTTGATCCTTGCCCCTTCCTCAAACAGTGTCTTGGACGTCGGTGGCATTGATCCGGCCGTGATGCCACCGATGTCGGCATGGTGACCTCTGCTAGCACAAAAGAAGATGATCTCGTCCGAGTCTTCCGCGTGACACGGTGTGATGCACGTGATATCCGGCAAGTGCGATCCTCCCGCTACGGGCATGTTGGCCATGATAACGTCGCCTCGCTTCATCGTTTCGCCGATGGAAGCGAGGTAGTCGACCTGGAACTTGACGGCGAAGGACATGGAGCCGAGGTGTACGGGAAGGTGGGGAGCATTGGCGACGAGAGAGCCGTCAGGGCTGAAGAGGGCGCAGGAGAAGTCGAGTCGCTCTTTGATGTTGGTCGAGATCGAGGTTTGCTGGAGCGACTTGCCCATGGATTCGGCGACCGACATGAAGCGGTTGGCGAAGAGCGAGAGCAGGATTGGGTCTGGTCCCGCATCGTGATCGTTGTCCGTGGTCATCGTGTCGAATGTCCTCAACGACGAAGCGGTCTCGTGAGAAAGGCACAATGGTACGAAGGATGGTTGAATGCAGGAGAGCAAGGTGATGGGAGCTGACCGTGCGCGCTACTCAAGGCAGCCGGATTATCGGTCTCTGCCGCGGCTTTCAATCCGGCCAAATTTCACACTCACTCAGCTTCGGTCAGGCGATCGGTGATGCGATACTTTCTCCACAAAGCTCCTCCCAAAGCTGCTGCTCGCATCGAGAGCTCTGCATCTTCGTAACGGACGTTCTACGAGGGTCAATCACCTGCCCGTACCCATCTTGCCGCTTCGCAAGAATGTTGATATGCTGATATCGACGTTGAAGACAAGCGAAAGTATCTACATTTCTTCGAAGCTCTGGCCCAGACCGGAACCGTCGCTGCGGCACTGCAAGGTGCTCCAAGCGGTATCGATTGGCCGAATGCACAGAAAGAACAGTAAGGAAGATGCCGGTAACGAATGAAAGTGTATGTATTGTGTATGCAAATGAATGTGTGTATAGGCAGCAAGGCAATGAAGAAGATCGAAATGTCCACGACGAGTGCACAGCGCACGTCCAAGCTGAGACGATGACCCTAAAGAAGACTGCCGAAGCCCAGGGCGATGACAGCAGCAGCAACGAGGGACAAAACACCTGCGCTGGCTCCAGAAGTGGAGAGGGCGCCGTTGCTGCTGCCGGACGAGCTGGTTGGCGCAGCACTGCTAGAGGACCTAGTCATGCTCACCGAACCACTGGATCGCGAGCCGCTCGCGCCTGAGCTAGTCGGTGTCGAGCTGCCCGAGGTGGTCATTGAGGATGATGGGGCCGCAGTGGAAGCACCGCCGACCTGAGTGGTGCTCGAGATCACCGCGGTTCCGCTGACCACCGAGAGCGGTACATTGTTGGAGGTGGTGCTGTTCTTGGTAATGTAGATCTTGTCGGTGAACGACTGGAGATCCTGGTTCTGTACCGAGATGGCACGCAACGAAGAGTAGTTTCCGGCGTTCCACGAGCTCGGGACAGTGAAGACGAAGCCACCACACTGAGCGCCGTTGGAGCCAGGGTTGCCGTAGCCGTTACCGGCATCGCACGTGTTGGAGACGGCGGGGGCGGTTCCGATGTTGTAAGCTACTTCCGAGTTGTTGTTGGTCATGAGGTCGACCTGAACGGTGCCCGAAGGAGGATTGGCCCAGTTGACCTGGACCTGGGTGCCTGGTTCCCAGTAGATGGTGCATTGGTAAAAGTCGCAAGCAGGGTTGTTGACGACGAGCTGCGAGTTGGGATCCTGGTACTGTCGTGCCTGGAGGTTGGAGGCAGCAGCAGCCAATGCGGGTGCGGCGAGAGCGGCGACCACGGCCAGGGTCTTTGCGAGAGGAGCCATCTTGATCGAGATCTTACGTTGGGACAGCGCAATGCGATTGCACGATGAGCGCAAATCCAAAAGTGGTGGAAAGAGCGTTGAAGGGGCGATAGGATGGTGATGATGATCAGCAGGGAAGGAGAGGTGGATTGGAAAGAGTCAAGTCGAAGCTGCTGAGGGAGGCAAGGCGGACGATGAAGAGTGAACGGTCTGAATTTGAAAAGTGAGGCTGAGATGAAGATCGCGAGCATTGGCTTGTGAACAAGGAAGGGTCTGCCTGTTTGTCCAAGGCGAGTTGCTGCGTGATGCCAAGCGAGGCGGCCGAGGGTTGCTGCGGAACGGCGGCGACGGCAGGAAGAGCCAAGCCCACCTGGCGAGCTCCCAACGCTGCATCTAGACCCATGTGCCAAAGAAAGGGAGAGAAAGGGGCGGCCTGCCTGCCTGTCTGCCTTCCTGTCCTTCCATTCTTGGAGCAGCAAAGTCACAGTTTCAGATTTTCGTGCATCGGAACGGCGCATCAAATCTGCATGTCTGTCGATCGGTCGTCGGTCACCAATGCACCATTACCGAAGCGTCCATCTCCGTCGCCATTCAACCCTGTCGATCTCAGTCTCAGGAGGGGCCCAATTTGAATGCGTGAGAGCAAACATTGGCCGTCACGCTCGCGCTCTCGATATGATGGCATTCGATCCTTCATCGGCGACCACCGTAACGTCTTTAAGGAGAGCGTCGTCTCGAAGTAGTTTGAGCATCGAAAGAGGTCATAGCTCTCTGCAAAAGCGATCCATGCTAGCTCTGCACCTTGGCCTCTCTTCTTTGCGTCTGCATCTACATTTGCGACTACTTTCCGCCAAAGCAGCGTTCTAGACAGTGTTGCGGTGAGCCCCTGACTCTTTTGCTGTCTCGCAGCAGGGCAGCAGGACAATGAGGAACTGCAACATCCCAGCGTGCGAGCTGAATCAGTCGGTGAGGGCGACCTACCTGCGTCCAAGGCCTGGCGTCGAGAGATGTAACATCGTGACGATAAGTTCAAATCGGGTCGATCGCGACACCATCTGCTAGATCCAAACGGCCGAGGACCCTTCCCGCCTGGAAGTTGCTCGAAGGTTCGCGGTTGAAATTCGACTATCCCCGCGTCTGGCTTCCAAGCTGTTCCAAAAGGCTGCAGAAGGGTCCAGTCCGCCAAATACGCCCTTCCAGCGCTTTCTGCAGGCATCCTTGGCAGTCTCTCGACTTCGCTGATCCTCTCTTTCGGGTTCCCGAACTTCAGGGTCCAATGCATGGCAGGCTCGGATGCGGAGTTTAGGCTCCACCTGTCATACCCTGCTTGTCCATGTCATACGGCGACGACTGAGCCTCGTCTGCAGCATGGCTGAGCTGCCAAAGAGGGCGTCGTCATGCTGCGGAATGGCAACTTGGGTTGTTCGCTTGGCATCGTACCTATAAAGGGTAGCCTCCTATCCGTGTCATCCTTCCCCTCTTCTCATCCAAAAACATCATCCTCACTCTCCCACTGAGACATACACTCCTCTCCACCACCACTACTCCATACCCATTGACATCTGCTCAACACTCATCTGCAACGACAATGGAGTTCTTCTTCCCCGCCGACGTTTTCTCTGCTTACCCTCGTCAGGGTCCCTCTCACCGTGCCGCTTCCTACAGCGCCGGTCCCTCGACCAACATCTTCAACGCTTGCGGTTTCGACAGCCACCCTCTCTTCGTTGACGCCTTCAATGATGCAATACAGCAGGAGCAGGCTGCCCACGCTCGCGCCCAGGCTCAGCGTGCAGCACGTGCCGAAGCCGCTCGTCGAGCAAAGGCTGCCGCTCTAGCTGCTGCCCGTCGCGAAGCCGAAGAGCGTCGTGCGCAGGCCTATCTCGAGCACGTTCTCGCAGTGCAGCAGCGTGAGGCGCAGCGCAGGTACCACCTCGAACAGCTTCACCGCCAGCGACAGGAAGCTCATCGTCGACAGCAGTACGAAGAGTACCAGCGCCGCAAGGCCTACGCCATCGAGAAGGAACGCCAGCGCATCGCTGCCGCCAAGGCTGCAGACGACCAGTCCGCACAGCTCTTCCTTGCTCTCGAGGATCTGATCCTTGGCGGTCTCAGCGGATTCTACCGCAGCCTCCAGCGCGACCACGACGATGAAGAGGACGAAGTCGAGCTCGCACACAAGAACGACACGCAGACCCCTGCTACTGCTGCCGCTCCCGTCGATGTCAAGGGCAAGGGCAAGGCTCAAGAAAACGACACCGAGCACGCCATGGAGCTTGACAACAACGACAAGGCCGAGGGAGAGACAGCTCCCATGGAAACCGACCAGGACCCTCAAGAGGTCGGACCCCTGCCCACCACTCCCACAACCGAGGCGGCTACCACGCCTGCCACCTCGAGCCCAGCTCCCGTTGCTCAGGCTCCAACCAAGACCGAGCGGATGGTCTTTTCGCACAGTTTCCCCGCCGACGCGAGCTTCGATAAGGCCACCATCCGTGCCGACCAGATCAACGTCTCTGTCGACGAGACTCAGCGCAAGGTGACGGTCTCCGGTCTTTGGAACGATCAGCCGATTATCTCCGCGTCCTCCCCAGCTCGCTCTGCCAGCCCCGCTCCCAGCGACAGCTCCTCTCGCCGTGGTCGATCGCGCTCCCCCAAGCGAGCTCGCGTCTCGGATGTCGACGAGAATGGCGAAGAGATTGTCAAGCCAGATGCAGAGGAGAACGAGGATGACTTTGTCGAGGTCAACTTCACTCGTTCTGCCGCCGACACTCAGGATAAGGTACAGAAGACCTTCGATCTTCCTGAGGGTGCCAATATCGAGGGCCTTCGCGCCGAGCTCACCGACGATGGTCTCAAGCTCTTCACCACTGTCTCTGCTTAGAGATTCACTTGACCCTATTTCTCGGTGTCTGCTCCGTACAATGACTCGACTCTGCCGCACTTGATAGCATCCATGTACAAAGACTTCTGTCTAACGCAAGCTAGTTTAGTAACCACATCTCTGCATGCCAGTGTGAAACCTGTTGGATGATAAGCCTGGTTCATCGTCCACGCTAGCGCTGTGGCGCTCAGAGGCACCCGTCGGCTGCGGACTGAAGATTCAACTCAAGATCCGCATCGTCCCGGCGGGCAAAGCGATAGCGTTCTGCATCACCGGGTGGAACATGCTGAGTTTGGTCTGAGATTCAATCACCTGCGTGAAAAGAATGCCGAGCTGCGAAAGGTGAGGAGGCGTTGGTCTGCTCTTTGGCGCGCGCAGGCCAGTGTTGTGACCAAGCCGCTCGTCTGCACCAACGTCTAGCTTCTTATCGTCCCGTCGTTGATGTTGAGTCAGTGAAGAGGAGGAACAGCTGAGGATCGTGGCGAAGGGAGGCGGCTCTTTTAGCGCGTGTCCAAGAGGGCGGCCACCATTTTACCCTTATCTCTTAGGCGAGGCTTGAGATGCATGCTGTCGAAATTCGGCCTACGTCAATCCTCGCCATGCCAATATTCTTGCAGCCTTGGCGTTCTTCCTTATCAGCGTCCTTCCCCGCCACAGCATGAACGTTGCTGTCTCAATGTGTCACGCACCGTTCCTTTCCATCTCTTCCTCCGCTGTTCATTCTTCCAGGCATAATCGGTGAGCATCGGCCATGGACTCTGTGTGTGGGGACCAGAGATAAGAGCCCCGCGCTAGCCGAGGACACCGATCTAGTCTTGCAGCGTCGAAAGGCCTAACTCCAAGAACTCAGAAATGGCCGCGGCACCGTCCCCTTATCAGCTCGAATCATGGCGTCTTCCGGTACACATCTCCTCGCATGTCCGCATAGTGCGCTGCAAATGAGAAACGGGCTTTTGTGTCCCCCGCACGACGTCAGATATCGATCTGAAGCCAACCAGCGGGGACTGGGGCTGCCCTTTGGCGCACTTTGTGTGAGCACAGAGACAGCAAGGAAAAGCTTCTGAGTCTCTGACCTGCTCGCTATGGCCCTATACGGATCGACATATATAATCCCGAGCATCTCTGGCCCTCAAATTCAGTTTTTCGTACCCCTTGCTTTCCGCATCACCACCTCCCGTAGACTTTCTGTAACAGCTCCGGCAGAAACATCGTCACCATGTCGCAGATGATTACTCTGGAGCAGGCCACATGGGCCTGGATCGAGGCCGGTCCCCGCAAACACAACATGGCTGTCGGCAAGCGTTTCGTCAAGGGCATCATGGCGGGTTTCTGTAGGTACTGCGATCCGGCGTCGAAGCCATCTCTTCATCCGAGAACCTCTTCTGATAATGAGTCGCGCCTCTTGTTTCACTTCCGTCATCGTGTCAGTCCTGTCCATGGGAGGCATGCTCGTGCAGATCATGAGCGCCAACCCTTGGTTCGCCACCAACGCGCCCGGCCTCCTCAAGATCATGCAGGGAGCCGTCTTCCCCGTAGGTCTCGTCATGATCGTCCTCCTCCAAGCCGATCTCGTCACTGGTGAAATGGCCGTCTTCATCATGGCCACCATCAAGCGCAAAGTACCCATCTGGGCCTTCCTCTACGGCTGGACCATCACCTTCATCGGAAACCTCATTGGCGCGCTCTTTTACGCATCCTTCCTCGTCCACTTTTCCGAGATCTACACCCCTGCCATGTCGACGGGTGCTGCTGCTGGAGCCAACGCCAAAGTATCCGCCATCAACTTCCGCGAACTTTGGCTTCGAGCTATCGGTTGTAACGTCCTCGTCTGCGTCGCTGTCTTCCAAGCCTCGCTTGCCAAGGATGTCGTCTCGAAGGTGGTCTCGAGTTGGTTCCCCATCTTCGTCTTCGTCGCCGCTGGCTTCGAGCACGTTGTCGCCAACATGTTCCTCATCCCTCAAGGCCTTCTGACCGGTCGAGCCAACTTTGGCGTTGGAGAGTACATCTGGAAGAGCGTCATCGCCAGCTTCCTCGGCAACATCATCGGTGCTGCACTGTTGGCGTTGCCACTGGTGTATCTGCACGGCGGCGACGAGTTCGACCCCAGCCAGGGCGCTCAGGCCCTTCCCATGCACGGAAAGGACTTTGGCTCGGGCGCCTCGGTCAACAACGTCACCTTGCCCAGCAGCAACCACGCCACTGTGAGCGGCAACGAGAAGTGGGTCAAGGACATCGAGTCTCAGGTCAACCAGGCCGGCTAGAGCGAGTCGATTATTTGCATAATGCTCTGTGTATCCTCTCGGTCCGCTTCATTAATTGTAAACATCGATACGCGTATACGACTCCTGAACTGTCTGCTTTGGTTCTAGGAGATAGAGCTCGGTCGACAAGCTCATCATTGTGTTAGACATGGGTTCATGGTGTTGAGGAGCGATCGAATAGGTAGAGACGTGAGATATACAAGATATGGCAGTCCGTACGTTGGTCCTGCAATGCGTACAAATGCTGCTCAAAAGTATGTTATAAAAGTTCATGTAGAATCTACCCGGCCGAATCACCCTCTCCTCTTTCG
>JALBYD010000059.1:0-76078 GCA_023212685.1 Pseudozyma pruni
GGGGGGGGGGGGGGGGGGGGGGGGGGGGGGGGGGGGGGGGGGGGGGGGGGGGGGGGGGGGGGGGGGGGGGGGGGGGTAGAGTCAGGGTGTGGCACAACGACGCTGTGCTGTGCCTGATGAAATTCCTGAGAAGAAAACTGACACGCAGAAACCAAAATTTTTGAGTTGCAGCCGCTCCACTCGACTTTTCCGTTTTCCGAGTTGTCGTCCTCAAGAGAGTCTAACGTCATGCTTCCACCTGTGGCTCCAGACTCTGTAACTGTAGCTTGGGATCTCTTGTTGCTGCTCATACAGCTCTGGGCAGAGCGCCACATTGCTTCATTCTAGGCTGGACCGTGCACAGAGTTCCGGCTCGAGATAAGCATCGTTCTCGATTTGCTTCAGTGCGCGACCCACCGATGCCCACCTCAGTTAAAGTAGAAGTGGATCAGGATCCGAAGCAAGCCCAGACGCTGGGCAAGACTGTCACAGACAGGCCAAAAAGATTCGCTTCATAGATTGCATTTGGCGTCTTCTTCGAATCATGAGGCAGAGTAGGCGGCCGAAAGCAACTTGGTGGCTGTGACTTGAGCCTCTCATCGAGGCGGAGCCTTCCTTCTTTGCGATTCTAGCACCGGTGAGCAGCGCACGAACAATCCGACTGTCTGCTCGCAAGACGGCCTCCGCTTTGCTGTATTTGGATCATCAAAACGCCTGGCTGGGCGCACGCGAGCCTGTCGGTGTGGGTGGCTGGCTGGGATGCGGGCTGGGCGTCGGTGGTGGTGCGAAGAACTGGATGCGAAGACGGTGCAAGAGCGGCAGCTTAGGGAAAAGCACGAAGAGCAGCGCGAAGAAGTTGAGCCCGAACAGCAAAGGGTTGTACTTGGTGTAGTGGGTCGACACGAGGAACAGGCCAATAGGCACGGATGTCAACCACTTTTTGGCAGGAGTGTACTGAGCGCCTTCGTCGATCTGTTCCCACAGCGTCAGTTGGTCGTAGACGCCTGCATTCGACTCGAAGGGTGTTCCGGTGACGTAGTGGAACATGACATACGAGAGCGCCATGTATCCGAGGTTGACGAGCGTCCAGGAGGTGTCCTGCTGCATGGCGGGGATGACATCGAGCAGGATCTTGGCGAGCAGGATGAGGACGACGTGGATAGCCCATGCACCTTTGTAGTTGACCCAGTCTGCGTTTGCGTTGAAGCCGGCCGCCTGATCGAGCATCTCTTCGTGCGTTTCCTCGACACGGGTCACCGAGACAAGAGAGGAAGAGCGTGCGCGGGTGTGCGTTGGACGCTTGGCGGGTGGCGGAGCCGCGCTAGTGGAGGAGGCGCTTGCATACGCTGCGCCCGGCGGGCTGATGTGCAGCGACGGCGGAGCGCCCGCTGCTCTCGAAGATGCCATCGTGGTAAGCAGTCAGAGGGAAGAGTGAGGATCGCACTGCCAGGTCGTGTGAGCTCGCTTGTGGGGTGTTGCGTAGTACGCCAAGGTACGATCTCGTAGGTGTAAACTGGCGTCGGGATGTGCGGATGAGTTGCTGTGCGAGCCAAGAAACGGTCGTCGACAGGAGAAGGGATGGTCGCGGAACGGAAGATGTGAGCCGAATCGAGTCGTTGTCAGAGTCGTCAGCCAGTTGTGATTGCAGTCAAAGTTGGGCCGACTCGCGCTTCGACCTGTGGTTCAATCTCGGCTGCAGCCTGTCTGTCATCCTCCAAAAGCACATGGCGCAGTCACCTTTTACGCGCGTTCCCCGAGCATGTCAGATCGGGGAGAGTTCCTATCTCGATTTCATGCCTGAGAAGAAGTCAAAGAAAGCAACACACCAAGCTCCCTCCATTTCTTTTGACAGAAATCCACACCGAAATTCAGTGGCACAAAAAGGAGCAGAATAAAGCGACGCACTGCTGCATATGAGACCAGGGTGTTCGCTCGATGTCTTGGGTTGTAGAGGAAAACGTGCTGTGCAGCGAGCGCATCAACCTCCACGCATCCGTGCGCCGTGTACAGCCTTCGTGGAGCTGTGTTTGAAGCTGCATTCAGCAGAAAGTGTTGGACTCGCTTCGCTTCTTCTTGCTCGTCCCACCCTTTCAACACATCGAGGCAATCTCCTCTTCTCAACCACCATAACATTGTTCTTTTGATTGCGGTGCCCGACAACATGGCGCTTCCATCCACCATCTCGGCCGCACAGGCCCACCTCGGCGAAGGCCTTCCCGCCTCGCTCATCACCGCCGCCTCCCAACAACACCCCAAACCCATCAACCAGACCTTCACCTACGGAACCGCTGGTCTGCGTACACGCGCCGACATCCTCGACAGCACATGTTTCCGCGTCGGTCTCATCGGTGCCTTGCGCTCCAAAAAGCTCAAGGGCAAGACCATCGGTCTCATGGTCACCGCCAGTCACAACCCGGAGCAGGACAATGGTGTCAAGATGGTCGACCCCCGTGGCGAGATGCTAGAAGCGACCTGGGAACCCTTCTGCACTCAGATCGCCAATGCCGTCACCGATGACGAGCTCATCGCCTCGCTCGAAAAGCTCGTCTCGCAGTTCAAGATCGACCTCGCCGCTCCCGCCTCCGTCATTGTCGCCTACGACACCCGTCCTTCGTGTAAGCAGCTGGTGCAGGCCATCATCGACGGTCTCTCGGCGCTGGGCGCTCACACCATCGATGCGGGTCTCAAGACCACCCCGCAGCTCCACTACCTCGTCAAGTGTATCAACACCGAGGGCACCCCCGAGTCGTACGGCGAGCCAAGCGAACAGGGCTATTACAAGAAGCTCGCTGCTGCCTTCCTCAAGCTCGTCCCAGCCAAGTCGGATCTGCCTCCGCTCGTCGTCGACTGCGCCAACGGTGTCGGCGCCTATGCGCTCACCAACCTCATCAAGTACCTTCCCGAGGATCGCATCGCTTTCCGACCTCTTCGAACCAGCACCACCACGCCAGGCGCGCTCAACAACAACTGCGGTGCCGACTACGTCAAGACCAACCAGTGTCTCCCTGCCGGGTTTGAAAAGGAGAACTTGCAACCCGGCGAGAGGCTCTGCTCCTTTGACGGCGATGCGGACCGCATTGTCTTCTACTACCTCACTGGCCCTGCCAACCAGAAAGACTCGTTCCGTTTGCTGGACGGTGACAAGATCGCCTCGCTTGCCGCAGGCTACCTTTCGGAGTTGGTCAAGGCTGCCGGTATCAAGCTCGAACTAGGCTGTGTTCAGACGGCCTATGCCAACGGCAGCTCGACCAAATACCTCAAGCAGCGCGTCCCCGTTACATGCACCCCTACCGGCGTCAAGCACCTACACCACGCTGCCGAAGCGTACGACATTGGCGTCTACTTCGAGGCCAACGGTCACGGCACCGTCCTCTTCTCCCCCTCTGCTCAACGCAAGATCAAAGAAGCCACCCCTTCCTCCCCTGCCGCCCAGACCGCGCTCGAACAGCTCTCCGCCCTCGTCGACCTGATCAACCAAACCGTCGGCGATGCGATCTCGGACATGCTTCTCGTCGAGGTCATCCTGCGCACCCGCCAATGGGGACCTGCCGAATGGGATGGCGCATACGAAGACCTACCCAACAAGATCCTCAAGGTCAACGTCGAGGATAGGTTCGTGTTCAAGACCGAAGATGCCGAACGTCGTCTCACCAGCCCATCGGGTCTGCAGGAGCGCATCGATGAGTTGGTGGGAAAGTACAAGGATGCGAGGAGCTTCGTGAGGCCCAGTGGTACCGAAGATTGCGTCAGGGTGTATGCCGAGTGTGCGATTGCAAGCGAGCTGGCTCCGTTGGCCAACGGCGTGGCTAAGCTGGTGTCCGATTACGCTTCGTTGGGTTGATCGCCTCGGGGCGGTCATGAAATATCAAGTGGTAAAGAGAGATTGGCGCAGAGCCATCAAACCTGCTCTGCCTATGAAACTTGTGCGATGTACTGAACTGCCTTGTGGTGTTCCCTTTGACCCTGATACTCAACTTCGGATCATCGAAAGGATCTCCAAAAGGAACGCTAACGCTTTATACACGCAACAGCATCTCGGTTCGTCAAATCAAAAGTCTTCGTGGCCTAGTTGGTTAGGGCGTAGGTCTCATAATTTTCAATTTGGAGCCTCCATTCCAACGATCCCGTCTGACGGGAATCAACCTACGAGCAGACATGCTCAGACATCCTAAGATCGCGAGTTCGACTCTCGCCGAGGACACTTTTTTCGCTTCCATTTTGCAGGTTCGGATAGTTCGCCAGAACCCTGTGCCTGGGCGAGATTTGAACGCGTGTCGATTGAAGGAAAGGGTGTGGAAGATGAGGTTGGAAGAGCGGAGAGAGAGGGGCAAATTGCGGGTGAGATTTTGCCCCAAAGGCGATCGAGTCTCCCCATACCGCGAGTTGCGTTTGGTCTTGCTGTTGGCAGAGCCACCAACTGTTAATGGGCTGACACCTGGTCGAATTGCCTTGCCTATGAGTCGACTTGTTGGATGGTTGGATCTGCTGCGCTGCCGTCCAACGTTTCCTCCTTTCGCGGAGCGTCCTCCTGCTCTGGGGTTTCGGCCTTGTCCGATTTCAGTTGCCGACGGCGCTTGCGATGTTCTTGATCGCGAAGTTGCCCGGGATGCTGACGTTTCGCTTTCCGTTTGCAGCTCTGTATGGAAGCTCGGTGACAGCTTGTGTCTGCTGGCATTCAGATCTTCAAGAATGGTGGTATTTTTGCCGGAACGAGAAGCTTGCTGGTGCGGATGCATCGCTCTGCTGACGACACCGTTGATGATGTCTTCAAAAACCATCTGCGCTGTATTGTTGTTGGCAGGAGCATCTGCTGAGGCGTTGGATGCATCAAGTCCTTGCTGGCACTCTGGCTGGTCGTCAAAAAGCTCGCCAGCTTCTGCCAGTCCGGTCAGATGACAAAGCATTTGTCCGATCTCATCGTCCTCAATGCCGTCTTCGTCCTCCTCAGAATGGGTAGACGGCTGAGCCGCATCGTCGGCTCCTGCGTCGTTGCTGTCGTTCAGGCCCTCCGACAGTAGTCTCGGATCAATATCGGTATCGCTCATGTCTATTCTAGCCTTCGCAAGCGACAAAAGGCATGACGCTGGGCAAGGTATCGACTGCTCGCAGCAGATTGGATGTGGGACACAAGAGTTGTTCTTGCGCAAGGGTTGATCCAAGATCCGCATTTTGAACAACATCGCCTCTGGAATTTTTCGGATCAGACGCATTGCGATCTTTGGCTCAAGTCACTGCTGCATCGCTTCAATGCTTTGCTGACCCGTAACCGTCAACACACGCAACGCAATCAACCTTCTGCACAGAGTCAACACAATCTCGCGAGGGTCACATGCCAACTCAGCCCCTTTCCTTCCCAAGTTCGCAACAGACGCTTTCAGCGCCAGAGAGCTTCGCCACCCGAGAGCTGCGCGTCTCACACCTTCTGCTCCACCACCATCCCATCAACCGTTCAATCTCGATAGGTATCGACAGTCTTGGTGGCTTCCAGCACGCAACGTCCCGAGCGCTGATTTGCATGCGCTTGCACGTGAATACAACCTTAACAGTGCTTGCAATGGATCAATCACCTATCGAGCAGGATCGCATTCCGCACTTCAACGCTTCGGTGAGGATTGATCGCTTTGACGCATCATTGCAAGATGCCGTTGCAGAGCTCTGAAACATTTGCAGTGTCAGTGACTGGTCGATTGCGTACCAGACTGAACTGGGTTACCACACAGTCACCTCACGTCCACCGTCGGACGTTGTCGATAGGTTCGGCGCTGCCTCAAATCTCACATCCACGCCGCCAGTGCAAGAGCTCACGCCATTTGGATTTGAGGGCAACTTGTCCATCAATGAACGTCCACAGCAGCATGGACAGACGTTGCAGCCGCAGCAGCCCTCCAGCCAGCAGGGCAATAACTCTGGGGACGTGCAGCCTCCGCAACCTTCTGACCAGCAGGAGGATGCGCCCATGCTTGCTTCTCATGCGCAGTCCGCTGCTCACCAGGGCAACGCGTCTATTGGTGTAGCGCTTCAGCAATCTTCTGACCAGTAGGAGGACGTGCCCATGCTTGCTTCTCCTGCACAGCCCATTGCTCACCAGGGCGACATTGCCACAGATTCACAGCACATCACCTGCGTCTTGGAGGGGTCTGGCCTCTGTTAGGACCATGCCGTGCCAAGCCCAATCCAGACCTCCCTGATGACGCAAGCGGGTTCCCCGGTTGCCAGAGAACAGCCGCAAGCAGAGTTTCTTCTCCCCCCGACTCCTTGACGAGGCTTCCTGGAACCCTCGTTGCATGTAGTACTTAGTTTAGCTGTCTAGCAACTCAGTATTTGTGACCTCCTTACCCGCCTGCGACCATCTGCGGCCTACCGTTGAGCCCACGACCTCTTGGTACCCGGTTCCCCGATCGGCCGTAGCCGCCACGGCGGTGCCCAGACCCTACGGCTCTAACAGCCTCCCTCAGGCGAGCAGATCGCAATTCATCAAATTGCCTTCAATGCCTGAGCTAGCTGGTGTTAGGCGCCAAGGGTCTGAGAACCTCGTGGGGGGGAGGGCGGGTCGGCTGGGCGACAAGGCTTGGAGCTACGGGGAGTACGTGGTGCGCGTGGAGGGGTCCACGAGCGTTGCCAATTGGCGGGAGTGTGACTGTAGTTGGAAAGGTCTGGGATTCCACCTGCGAGTGAGTGCAGAGTAAAAGACAATCGACGAGGGAACAAGAGGTTGGAGCGCGGGGCAGCGTGGTATTTGCCGCAGTCCCCCGGGGACGGCCCGGGGCAACGCGAGGGCGGTGGGGGGCCCGATCGTGACAGCTGGCTCCACAAGGTCGCAAAGCCCAATCCCCATCAATTTGACCAGGGCGACAGCCGTCTCGCCTGCACCTAGCCAGCTTTCTGAACAAGGATCGTCTCCTTCTCGGTCATTCCAGCCCCTCTTTGCCACCACAGAAACTGCCCAGCCAATCCCTAACTTTCAGCACACGCTGCGCAAGATGGAGGGAAGCTGGGAACAGGTGACGCCCATGATACCGCTGCATTTGCTGCCAACAACTTCTGTCGCTTTCCATCCAATCTCCATTGCTAAATCATTGACCGGTAAAGCAGTCAAACTCAACGTTATTGGGTGGGCCATTTGGACAACGGTCAGCAAGTCCAAGGATTTACAAATTTGGGCGCTTGTCATTGCTCTTTTGACAAAGGCAAAAAAGTCTGAAGACATTATTGTGCTATTCAAGACTCTGACACCCACTGAAGAAGGCACAGTCAAGAATCCATTTCTTGGCATCAACACTGGTGATCTTGTAGCAGCTCTGAAAGTTATCCAGGCAAAAGGCAAACCTGCGCTGGGCGTGCAAGCCACCTCTACCATTCTGCGTGCTGCTCCTACGGATGCCAATGCAGTGGAGCTTTTTTGGGTCGTGAATGGGGTCTGAACGCTACATTTCTCAAACTTTTGTTGATAGGTTGCTGGGAGGTTTTTTCATTCTTGGCAACAGCCAGTTGCTCAGGGTTTTTCCTCGTGCTCAATGTACAGTTGTTACGATCAGGCCCCCCACCCTCTGCAACGCGAGGGCAATGGGGGGGACAATTGGGCCGCATTGCCCCGGGCCGTCCCGGGGGGACTGCGGCAAATACCACGCTGCCCTGCGCTCCAACCTTTTGTTCCCTCGTCGATTGTATTTTACTCTGCACTCACTTGCAGGTGGAATCCCAGACCTTTCTGACTACAGTCACACTCCCGCCACTTGGCAATGCTTGTGGACCACTCCACGTGCGCCCCGTACTTCCCGTAGCTCCAAGCCTTGTTGTCCAGCCGACCCGCCTGCTCCACAAGGTTCTCAGACCCTCGGCGCTTAATATTGCGCTTAACAACATCGCCCAAGACCGAGATTCCCTGCCGCAAGAATGGTTGCGCGACGAAGGAGGATGGGAGTGGACAAGCGCGGAAAACATTGAAGGATGCGCGAAAAACAAAGCCGCTTCGGATTTCGGCGCTTGCGGAATTCAGGTAACGAAATCAATTTTCTCGATGCATCCCAGCAGTCTAAAAAAAGGTCTCGCACACCAATGATCCCGTCTAACAGCAGACAAGCTCAGACATCCTAAAATCGCGAGTTCGACTCTCGCCGAGGACATTTTTTTCTGCTTCCATTTTGCAGGTTCGGATGGTTTGAACGCGCATCGATTGAAGGAAAGGTTGTGGAAGATGAGGTTGGAAGAGCGGAGAGAGAGAGGGGCAAAGTGCGGGTGAGATGCGTCGAGTAGGATCTGACACGTGGGTAGAGTTTTTTGACGGGGGCATGACAAAGCTTTGCAGCGGCTTTCCGGATGGTCAACAGCTGTCGCTTTGCTTTGGTGAGGGCCTCGCTCATACCAGGCGTGGACACACGCAGCTGCACACACAGGAGATGCGTGCCTGAATTTCGCGACAAGTCGGTTTCCTACGAGACGGGTGAGATTGACAAGAGCTGGAGAGCGGTTATCGTGAAAAGTTTCGCTTGCTCGCAGGTGGACTCGCGCCAAACGGTATCTTTGGTGTACGAGCAAAGTCTTTGTCGTTCGGGACCTACACTCGGACCAGATTATCTGATCCTCTACGCAGACGACATTGTGAGATATGAATCCTAGTCACGATTCGTCAAACTGAACAGAGACGACCGCGTCCGTGTCAGCCGCAATTCGTTCAACGCTCCGAAGTGGACTGAGAATAAGACTTACCGATTCTGTTTCGCCCAGCGTACGGGAAAACGCATTCATCGCCTCTGTGAGGATCTTGTTGCGATGTTGTGCATCTGTTGACCCGATGAGGCGGAGCGTGGAAAGCTGGATTCTGGCGTGCGCGAGCTGCTGCTAGACTGCTGCGAGCTGGGTCTGTGCTGTTTCCTGGGTACGCGTGGAGTCAGCGTTGGTCGCCGCAGTTTCTTCCTGCGCGGATCTGTCTTTCAGCGACAATTCGCATTGAGCCGTGAGTGCTTGCTGAATTGGAAGATGAGTTTTCGGTGTGGACCTCAGAAACAGGAGTGGGATCGAAGCGTCGACGTTGAGATGGTCTCTCTTCTGATTGTGAGAGTCTGCGCGTCGAGTCGGTGGGGGACGAGTGAGAGACTTGAGGTGCTGAAGTGCTGTCCGCATCATCCGGCTGACTCGTGACATGAACTTGATTATAGGTCACACAGCTGCTCTCGGCAGTGTGATGTTCCTGAGCAGGCACAGTGGGGACCTCGTGGAGCTTTTGACGAGAAGAGCTTGCAACAGAGCTCTGGCGCCGTTCGTCAGATGAGGTCACCTCCGAACGACGTCGTCGATTGGATTGTGCGAGGAATCCAGCCGGGTACTGATCGAATTTGTCCAACGGGCCTCCAAGAAGACCTCGAATTCCTCGATATGCCGCCCAACCCATCTGGTCCGTTCTTTCCATTTGGCTGCGCAGCGGCACTATCACGGGGCCAATTTGGTGACTTGACCGAAACGTCACACGTTGCGGGAGCGGAGGATGCCTTTTCTGTGCGTTCATGCAGAAGACAGCTTCATTTGAGAAGTCACAAATGGGATGAAACCACAGACACTCGCGCTGCAGATCGCGCGAAGTATCACTGAGTGCCGTGGCGAAGGAGAAGCGTTTCTGTACCCACCTCATTTCGGATCAGCCCTTCTGCAAGTGTGTGACGCCTCACCGTTGGAGGAGTCACCTGCGCAGCTCTGGAAATCATAATGGCCGCGCGTGCATGGCCAGCTGAGCACGAAGAGCTTGCGAGATGAAACGAACGCTCCTCGCTGCAGAAGGTGTGTGGCTATTCGAGGTCAAGCCCCTTTGTACTCCTCATCCCGAAAGCCGCGAGTGCTTGCTGAGCCTTTCGCACACCTCTGTGCTACCAGTCGACAGGCTGAGGGGAAAGCAGGGCCCAATCGGAAAGAGGTCGCACTGGCGTCCTCCGAGGCATGACACTTCACCTTTGCCCATCACATCGACGCTTGTCGACGAAGTGCTCAGTTAGTGGTCTGAGTGAGAGAATCTCCACCTTCGCGACGCCCGTTATCAGCGCTGCGCCTCCTTCCGTCCCTCAAAAGCTCACGTCAGTGCTGTCCTTCATGAAGCAAAGGCCCCATGCAACACACCCTCATCCGTCACATCTTGTCGAGTCGACCTCCCAGCCTGTCACATCTAAAAGACGAGCCAAAACGTCGCCTTGCCGCAACCCTTGACGCGTGTGGAGTCGCTGAGTGATTTTGAAGCTGAAAACAGCGAATTGCAGATCGTCGGAAAAGCCGGTCTGAATCGGCTTTTTCTGTGATTCGCCAGCTGCTGCCGCCAAAAAGAGGAGAGACGCGGGGGAGATGTGGGAATTGTGCTTTCCCAACCGGCTCCGGCTCATAATCAGGAGCGAGCGAACAACAATCCTCTCATTACCTCGATTGCTCAGTCGATCGTCCTTGCTTCCATCATCCGCAGTCGTTACGGCAGGACTCTCATTCGTCAAGGCTGATAAGCATCACGCTTCAAGAATCTGCTCGAGTCATTGGGAATCGCGCCGGGATCGAATCAATCTCTACCTCGGACGGCATCTCTACGATCGAAACGTCACATACCTTGGACGAGCACACGCGAGCCGCACGACCAACACAGTAAGGTGGCAGCAACACCCGGGACGATTTTAACAGGCAAGGAGCTACGGCAAGCTAAGTAGTAGAGCTTGGCCGCTTGCCAACCACCGTCACACACAAGTCATGGCGGCTCCACGCCCAAGGCATCCTCCATTGTGCGAGACCGACCATGCAGCATCCGACCCGCGTGACTTGACCCAACTACAGCCCAGCACCGACCTCAAGGGCAAAACTCGAGCCTACGACGATGCCTTCTCAATATCCGCTCCTTCAGCACCCAAACCCGTCGTCTCGATCCTCGGCGACTCGTCCGACAAGCAATCCTGGAACTATGTCCTCCGCTCCGGCTTCGCAGGCGGTATCGCCGGCTGTGTAGCCAAATCTGCCATCGCACCGCTCGACCGAGTCAAGATCCTCTTTCAAGCGCAGAACCCCGAGTTCGCCAAATACTCGGGGAAATGGCTGGGCGTCTTCCAAGCCGGTCGTGACATTGTCCGCTCCGACGGTCCCTCTGCTCTCTTCCAGGGTCACAGTGCGACACTGATGCGCATCTTTCCGTACGCGGCGATCAAGTATATGGCGTACGACAAGCTGCATTTCTACCTCATGCCGACGAAGGAGAGCGAGACGTCGGCGAGGCTGTTCCTGGCAGGGTCGGCGAGTGGTGTGTTGTCGGTGTTCCTGACGTATCCGTTGGAGTTGATCAGGGTGCGGTTGGCGTTCGAGACGAAGCGAAAGCGACAGAAGGGTGGACTGAGGAGAATCATCGGGATGATCTACAGGGAAGGTGCAACGGAAGCCCCCTTCAGCAGCGACGCGAGGAAACGAGCTGCGAGGATGGCACAGCAGGCGGCACAACAGGCAAATCTCAGCACGTCGGCGACTCAAAGCGCGGTAGCAGCAGGATCAGCAAGTTCGTTCGAGAGCGCACTGCGTGCGAACGACCCCAACGTGCCCTCATCCGCCGTTCCAGCGGGCAATCGATTACTGGCAAAATATCCGATCCTCAAATTCTACCGCGGCTTCAGCGTCACCGTGATGGGCATGATCCCGTACGCAGGCACAAGCTTCCTCGTCTTCGGTCGATGCAAGACCATGCTGCAAGACCTCTTCCCACCCTCGGAACCGTCCGCAGACACACCGGGTAGCAGAAGACAGTGGTACTGGCCCAGCAAGACCGTCGTCGACCTATCTGCGGGCGCGCTGGCAGGAGCACTATCGCAGACTGCAGCGTATCCGTTCGAGGTGATCCGTAGGAGGCAGCAGGTGGGAGGGATTATCAGGCCGGGTGCGATGCTGGGCATGTGGGAGACAGCGGCGTGGATCTACAAGACGAGCGGATGGAGAGGGTTCTATGTGGGATTGAGTATTGGGTTTTTGAAGGTGGTGCCTATGACGAGTATTTCGTTTGCGGTCTGGCTCGGGATGAAGCGGCAGATGGGCATTTGAGGGGGAGCTGCCGAGGATGGAATTTGCATCGCAATAGAGATGATCTTACGCATCAAGGATGGCCGCGAGTATGCGCGCTGCGATAGCTTCGAGGCTGTGTGCCTGGAGTACCATGAGCAGTGAATGTGACTTAAGGGCGTTCACAGCGAGTCAATCACGGCTAGCGGGCTGGCGTCGCATATCAGGGTCCAATGGAAAGCGTGCATGGACCAGCAAAGAGCAACTTTCTTCCCACCACCATTTGCTCTTCTTTACACTCCCCTAGGTTCGGCGCCACCGCAGTTGCTCCCAACTCAGCGTATATGTGATGCTGAGAGGCGTCTCTCCCTTCCAGCTGACAAGAAGCCAACTGCGACACCATCCACTGCAACGCCTGGCGTCGAATCCTGCGTCTCCCTTTCGAACCCCAGCCGCGTTCCACATCTCCGTTCGACCCCGCCCCGCTTCGACGCCGCGTGGCATCGCAGCTATGTCGACAGTCTCCCTTCCACCAGAGCCGGCGATACCACCAGAGCTAACGCTCGACGAAATCAAGGCGTTTCGCGAGCAGCTAACGCCTTCGATACGAAACAGCGGAGAAGCGTGGTTGGCGGTGCTCACGTCAGCGCTCGTCTCGTGTCACTACGGTCCCGAGGCCATTGTGCATCTCTACGAACTTGCCCTTTCGGACGCTTCAACCTCCCCCAAAGATGAAGCAGAGCAAAAGGCAGCCTCACAGCGCATCCAGCGCCTGATTCAGGAAACACTCGTCAAAGGGAGCGTCATCTTCGGCATCCCCCCTTCCCTCGATACCATCTTCACCCTCCTCCCTCATATCCGCTCCACCAACCCCCAATCCCTCCTCAACACCTCTCACTTCGCCCGCCGCTCCACTCTCTCACAACCCATCTCGTCCCTCACCACCCCGGCCCACGAAGCCCTTCGCCGGGTCTACCAGCACAACCTCGACCAGATCCTCGACGAAAAGATGGCAGACAACATGCCCGATCTACGCTTCCTCACGCTCGAGATCAACTACGGATTCACACTGGCGTGTCAAGAGGTGATGGACTGGAGATTGACCGAGCTGGTAGTGCTGGCGGCGCTGGTGACGCAGAACTGTAGGGCAGAGGTGTTGTGGCATATGAGGGGCGCGTTGAGGGCAGGGTGGGGGAGGGAGGATGTGGAGAGCGTGAGAGAGGTGGGGGTGAGGGTGGCGAGGAGGTTGGGGTGTAGGTCGGATAAGGTGCCGGGCCTGGGGGAGGTGAAGGAGGATAGCAACGATTGAAGGGTGGAAAGGGAGGGGGTCGCGCTCGCGACGTTGGGTTGTTACGCATCACACAACACAATTGCACCTGCATAAAGATCTTCCAAGCTTGACATTGCAGCGGACTCAAGACAATGTCACACATCGTACGAAGGTCGGTTGCGCCTCCGCTGTCCACCAGCACCGTTCTGACCCGGCTCGCGCTTCAAAAAGTCATTGACGCCCGAAGCAACGCTCGACCACCACGAGTCTTGCCCATCCAGGTTGATCCCTCCCCCCGTCCCCCTCCCCCTCTGCTGTTGAGTCCTCGCCCTCGAGCGAGCACCTCCGGCTGTGCCATCCCCCACACCCGGTGTCGCCGTCGACCTAAACCGCTCCCCCACCCCCTCAAACCACGCCGTCGGATCCCGTTGAAAATCACGCAGCTCGTCCTGCACCCTCCCCGCCGCTCTCAGCGCGGACAACGCATCGATTCCCTGTCTTTGCCCCTCCGTCACGAGGGTGCGGAGCAGCGATGCAAAGTCGACGCCGTCAGAAGGCTGATTGTCGTTGCGTCCGAATATGTCGGCGAATGCGGTGTAGCCAGCACCGAGATCGTCGGCTAGGTCGGCGGTTGGGTCGAAGGCGAACGTGTTCTTGTTGCCACGGGTCGATGAGCGCGTGCGACGTCGTGTTTGGGATGTTGGGCGTTGGCGACGATTGCCACGACCTGTGTTGGCTCCAGTAGGTGCCATGAAGTCCGGAAGCTGCGTGTAGAGCGTATTCATAAGCGGACCGAGGTTGTTGACTGACGGGTACGGAGAGCGAGCAGCAACATCGATGAGAAAGCAGCAAGAGGTGGATCAGCCTTTGAACACTGTGGAAGCGGAGCAAAGAGCGAAGGTGAGCACGAGGTTGAAAGGGATTGTTGAGTCCAGCAGCTACTTACGCTGACCGAAGAGACCACCTCGACCGGGCACTGTTCCCGTGCTGTTGATGGCATCCGCATTGTCGGTCCACCATGCCCACACTGCAATGAGACCACCGATGATGGCGCCCCACTTGATGCCGAACCATGCCAGCGACAACATCGATCGCACGGTGCGGTAGGCTGTTACCAGGGCAAAGTACGCCAGGAAGAAGGTGATGAGCGGTGGTAGTAAGGTAGACGTCCATGATGCAGGATTGTTGGCGCTGCCAAGTAGGCTGTAGATCAAGTTGGAGAAGCCTGCGAGGACGCGAAAGACAGGATATGGCACGATCTCGGAGAGAAGGTTGTGGAGGATGTTTTGCGCATCTTGAGCGACGTCTGCCATGGTTGCGGGTCGAGGAGCGGTCGAGGCCGAGCTTGGATGCGCTGGTGGCCCTTTTGTAGCCTGGAGGTACAGCTGTCACTGTTGAGCGTGAAGCTGGTGGAAGACCGTCGCTTTGGAGTCTGTGAGAAGCGATGATGTGGATGGTAGGAGCAAAGACGTGGAAGCGGCTCAGCCATGACTTTTTTTTTGGCTGGTCCCTGCAGACCAACACCAAATTTGGACGTGGAGGTTGAGTGCGTTGATTGAATCGGGCGATTGCGATCCCTTCTCACAGCAGAGCGAAATGGATAAGCGATCCAACCCGCATTGACCCAGTCACAGAGTCTCGGAAGATCCGAAGCGTTCTTCGAGGTCTGAGTCAGTCACAGTGGGTCAACGTTGCTTCCACATCATCATCACATCGGTGACTGCGACAGTCACAACCTCTTCTGCTCTGTCTTTCACAAATGTCACGCTTCTTGGGGCGGCTGTCCCGAACGCCCTCTTCGCATTCGATCAAGAGCCAAGCCTCTGCTGATCTGCCTCCCAAGACTTCCGAAATCCTCACGAAGCCCGCGCCAGGATGTACACCTAAGCCCATCGAGCCTCTCAGCGCTGAACAGGAGCGAAAGCTGGCAGACCTCGAGAAGTACATTCGTCAAGTTGTCGCCGAGGATCCGCCGAAAGAAGACTACAAGAAGTGGGAAGATAAGTGGCTCAACGAGCACAACCTCTACCAGCGCTACCTTCGTGCAGCAAAGGGTGATCTCGAGAACGCCAAGAAGAGGATCAAGTCGACGCTCGAATGGAGGAGAGACTTCCGTCCGGAGATCATCGCTCCCGGTAGCGTATCGCGCGAGGGAGAATCAGGCAAGCAGATCGTCTCCGGCTTCGACAACGATGGCAGGCCATTGATCTACCTCAGGCCAGGACGGGAGAACACCAAACCTAGCAACGACCAGGTACGCTACCTCGTATGGACTCTCGAACGAGCCATCGACCTCATGCCACCCGGTGTCGAGAACTATGCCATCATCATCGACTACCACAAAGCCACCACCCAGTCCAACCCTTCCCTCTCCACCGCCAAGACCGTCGCCAACATTCTTCAGAATCACTACGTAGAACGACTGGGACGTGCATTTGTCGTCAATGTGCCTTGGTTCATCAACGCCTTCTTCACCGCGCTCACGCCATTCCTCGACCCCATCACCAAGGACAAGATCCGCTTCAACGCCAACCTGAGCGAATTCGTGCCGGCGGAACAGCTCGACGCAGAGTTTGCAGGCGGAAAGTACAACTATGAATGGAATTTCCAAAAGTATTGGGATACTCTGATCAAAGTCGGAGGCATTGCCGAAGACGGGACTCGCACGACGGACGGTGCTGCCGACAAGCAGTCACAAGACGGCGCGGCTCAATCACCCGCCAAGGACGACCCGATACAGAAACACGCCGATGCCATCGCGGCGTCGCAGCTGACCGAGCAAGGCGCCACCGTCGGACTCGGCGCCGCTGCGGGTGCCACTGCCGGTCTCGCCGTCGTCGGAGGCTCCGCTGCTGCAGCCACCGCCGCTGACGTTGACGACAAAACTGCCTCCTCCTCTGCGTACCGCTACTTGCAGAACACCTCGGACTACGAAGATCTGCTCTCCAAGTACGACACCTTCCTCTTTGACTGCGACGGTGTTCTTTGGTCGGGAGACGATACCATCCCCGGTGCCGTCTCTGTCCTCGAAAAGCTGCGCAAGCGCGGCAAGTCGGTCATCTTTGTCACCAACAACGCCTCCAAATCGCGACAGACCTACCTCAAGAAGTTTGCCGGCATGAACATCCAAGCATCGCTCGATGAGGTCTTCTCCTCCTCGTACGCCTCGGCTGTCTACCTCAAGAAGGTGCTCAACTTCCCCGCTGACCGCAAAGTCTACGTCATCGGCATGCACGGAATCGAGGAGGAGCTCGACGCCGAGAACATCCAGCACTGCGGAGGCACCGATGCCGAGGACAACAAGTTCCTCCCAGCGCTCGACTTTACCTCGCTCCAGAACGACGATGCGATCGATCCCAAAGTCGGCGCGGTAGTATGCGGGTTTGATATGCACATGTCGTACATCAAGCTTGCCAAGGCGTTTAAGCATCTCACCCGACCTGGATTCGACGGACCCGTAGAGGCCAACGCCACCGGCGGTGGATGCCACTTTATCCTCACCAACGACGACTCGACCTTCCCTGCCAAGGGCGGACCCTGGCCGGGAGCGGGCAGTCTCTCGGCACCGTTGATCTTTGCCACCAAACGCACACCTACGATTGTAGGCAAGCCGCACAAGCCCATGCTCGACTGCATCATGGCTACGAAGCACTTTGATCCCAAGAGAACCATTATGGTCGGCGACAGACTCAATACGGATATCGAGTTTGGTAAGGCGGGCGGCGTGTCGACGTTGCTCGTGCTGACAGGGATTTCCAAGAGGGAGGAGATCGAGGGACCCAATGCGAAGACGGTACCGGACTACCTGATCGATAGCTTGGGCGACTTGGATGCGGTGCCATAGGCGTGATTTCTGCCTTGTTATAGACGGCTAGCATGAACAATGGAATAACTCATTGACATTGCGAGCGGTGTGAATTAAGGTTTCATGGGAGCTGAGCTAGTCCGCATCGAACAGGAGGGTTTCAGCTTGTGACGAGGTCGGGCAGAGCGAGGGAACACCCGTCGCGACTGGGTTGAGCCCCGTACAGTTGCGGACCTGTCACGAGCTCATCAAGTGTCGACACCAAGATTTCTACAAGCTCGCAACCTTAAAATCAGATTTCGTCTAGTCCACACTGATTGATCACGTCTACTGTGATCAGCGACTTGACACATCTCGCTCGCTGATTGTGACGAAGTGAAAGGATGGAGAGACATACAGAGGGAGTTGGTGAAGAGCTCAGCTTGCCATGGCAAGTCTGCGAAATGCATAAGAGTCGACCCGTCTCCTCTCGTCAGTTCACATTCTCCCCCTCGACCCACACATCTCATCCTCAACGTCTCGACATCTGCTCATACTGTGTAAACGCAGCAAGCAGAGTCTCGTACACCTACCACTCCTCTCGTCGTCCCTCCTGCACTCAAGAGCCCCTCAGGTCTTTCAAAGCCAATCACCTCTTCTCGTGAGTGAGTTTGTACAATCTGCTCTGCTCGTAGCGACGCACTTCACTGACCAGCTTTGTCTCTTCGTCTCTTATCAGCACGTCTTCAGCCCTGACGCTTCGCAACAGATGTCGCACCTTCCTCTTGGTGACCAGGCGGTCCGCCATGTGATCGTAACGTATAGCGTTCCCTTCGAGGAGTATGACGATTCGATTGTCGACGATCTGTGCGCGCACAAGTGGGTCAACGAGGCACACGTGGATGGAGACGCCGAGGACCGGATCTTTGCTGTCTATGCTCATTACGTCGTCCCACGCGGAGGAAAGGTCGCCTCAGAGCTTCCCATGGAGCGCTTCCCCAACATCAAGATTGTCAACGGCGACGTTGCTCGACCCGGCTCTACCATCGATACCGTACTGCAGTATGCGCAAGATCGCAAGGCCGAACAACACGTCTCTCGCCCTACTCAGCCTGATGATGAGCAAGGCCCCCGGCTTCCTCTGCGTCAGGATCTGCTTGACTTCGTCCACATAGATCCCCTTGCCGCTCCCACTCGGCAATCCCAGCAGCATCCGCAGCAATACCATGAGCCGGGGATTAGTCCTTCGGTCTCCGACCAGCCTCATTCGCAGCAGCAATCGCAGCAGTACCAGCAGCATGCCGAGCCGACTCCATTCGGAGTCGGTATGCTGGCTCAGGACGAAGAAGAGCAGCCCGATTTCGAACTCACCAAGGTCGTCCCGGGCAAGAGCATTGTCAAGGGCAAGCGCATCGTCAAGCGCGAGACGGAGGATGACGTCGCTCCAATGCAACGAACACGCTCGGCAAAGCGTCCGCGCTGGGGAGGTTCGAGGCTTTGTCACCTTGTGTAGCTGTAGTTCTCCCAACGTCTCGTTCCCGCATTTCTCCTTCTCTCAATCTCGGTCCGCGATCATACGAAGCTGTCTGTCAATGTACCAAATGCATTCTTGATTCTGTTTTGTCATTCGAGAATGTGAAGAGCGTCTGTCTGAAGCGATAAGGGATGTGGGAATGTGCGGGATGATGAGACTGTGACACACAAACTTTAATCTCAAGCGAAAGCGGTCTATCCTGTCAGAATGACCAAAGAGACGACGGAGGGCTATGCTCAGCAGCTCAGAAGCTCAGTTGAAGCCGATTCAAAGCTACTCAGCTTCGAACTGCAGGATGCGTGTCGGTAATGAACGAGGAAATGGCTTCGTTTGCGTCTTGTATCTGCACATGAGCAGGCGTCACGGACAAGCGGGTTAGCTTGTCGACAAAGTGACAGCTGCCAGCGCAGCCTCAGCTCGGATCTGGCCAATAGCTACGGCGGTACGAAGGATTCTGAGCCCGATTAGCTCTCTGAGTGACCGCCGGGTGAGCGGCGGATAGTGGTGGCAAGGCGTCGAGGAACTGCAGCTTTTGGCACTCAGGGTCCTACCAACGTGAAAGGGGATGCGGGGTAATTGCAGGAACCGCGCCTACACCTTCGTATTGCGCCCTGCTTCCCGCTTCCTTGCGCCATGCATCTCGTTCGAGGCGCAGCTTCGTCTGTCAAGTCGCCATGTGATTGCGCCGTACGCGCCTTGTTTCGAGACCTCGAGAGCGGAGTCAGCCAAGAGCAGCGGGAACGAGCGTCGTATCGAGGCAGCCAAGCAGGAATCGGGGGCAGTGGGGGTATCGGGAGATGCGCACCGGGCCAACTGAGTTGCAGCCCCTTTGCACAAGCGAGCCGCTCGCGTAAAGAGGCAGCTTCAGCCCAGACGAGCCGGATTGGGCAGCGAGCTCAAAAAAACGATACAAACGCGTCACCGCACATTTTTGCGCTGGGAGACCCTGCCCGTTTCATCGACCGATCGACAGGCCCCTTGGTCATACACACCCCTCTTGAGACCCGGTCTGTCGCAGTTCATCTCGCCAGCCTCGCTCGCGTTGAACAAATATCGACGAGGGCGGTGAGTAGGATGGAAGAAAAGTACCAGAGCTTGTATAGAGGCTAGCAACCATCGTCCCCGCACTCGCGACGCTAGGCTGAAGAGGGCGGCTGCCATCGAACGCTTTGCCTTGTGCTGCTGCTTGCTAGAGTGCTCGCCAATTGCAACTCCGCAGCGAACAAAGGAGGCGCAGCTGTTTGGGATGCAGCAGGAGAGGAGCAACCCGCATGACGATGGGAAATTGGATCAAAATTCGCCGCCCTCGCATCGTGCCTCAGTCTGATTGAGGCTCCGCAACTCAAGCAGCCCTCGTCACAATCCGCTTGAGGCGAATGGAGTGCTTTCACACCATCACACCTTTTTGAGGTCACATCGTACGAGGTTTGACATGGCCTCTTCGTCGCTGTTTGGATGAGATATCTTCGCTCTGATCGCTATTCTTGAAGGTCTAATCCTTCGCTGTTCCATCTCTCAACACGGCATTGTCCGTGTAAACGGCTGTGAGAGATTGTACTACACCACTAGCGTCATTCGAGCTCATTCTTGGCAGAGAGCGCCTCCAGCCCAACCAGGAGCCGCTGTGGACCCATGGGTTGAGAGAGACCTCGTCTGGCACGCGCAGGCAGAAAAATCCTTCTCTTGCCGTGCAGCACCTGTCGATATCTGCGAGTTCCTTACTGATGCAGTTGAGTGAAGTTCCTCAAATTCAAAAAAGAAAAAAAAAAAAGATAAACCCATCGCAGCTCGCTTAGGCGTCAAGAGAGGAAAAGAAGACAACCTCTCAAGCGAGCCGCCCTGCTATTGAATTTGTGTTCGTTCCTTTGCCCCGTTCTAGCTTGCATGCTTGGACTGCTGAGTTGCAACTGGAGTTTTCCTCTAGAAAGAGCCTATCACAGGAGCCTCTTCGACAAAAAGAAATTCCCCGCTCGTGGATCCTCCTCGTCAATTTCTGCCGTGCGATGATGTATCTGTTATGATACTCGACCTCGACCCTATCGCTCATCCTCATCCTCACGCTTTGATCTGGTCAGGCCTAATCATCTTGCTGAAGAGAGCAAAGCTTGAGCTCATGTGCTGCAACGAGAGTGTCAACCGTTGCTGAAAGCGGAGGCAGATGAGCGAGGGGCTCGTGAGACAAAGCGTAGGGGCGCAACTGAATCAAGTCTCTGCAGCCTTGGTCTCGCTTAGCCCATCTACTCGTCTGCAAGCTTGCAAATTGGCAAAGAGAGAGAGAGGGGGAGAGGATCTCTCTTTTGATACCCCGCTTCCTCCCCCGCCCGTAGGCTCATCCCTCTCTCGCTCTGTCCGCCGCCTCTGACAGAGAGACGCATGCAAGACCACGATGAATGGATGGATGGGCTCGACGTCCTGCATCGCTAGTGTGTGAGAGTGTTGTGCAGTAGCCTAGCTTCGTGTGCCCTTGCAAAGTTTGCACAGTCCTCGTCCCGCCTTCCCCGCTTTGGCCCTTGAGCCTCTTTGATTGGCCTCCTGTTCTCTTCGTCGTCGTTGTCGTCGTCGACATCCTTTCTTCTTTCTACATCCATCCTTGGTCACCTCCCCTTCCGACTCGACCGACCCGTCGTTCCCTAGACCCATCATCTTTCATCACGGTCGTAGTCGTCACTACCTTGGTTCAGCAGTCGGTCGGATCAGTGTATCACCGCGATTCAGTCCACAGTGCAGCTTGAAAACAGCCTCTAGAGCTCGCTACATCCGCCAACGTCTATCATCTCTTTGAAGAATTGACCTTACGCAGCTTCTTAGATCACGTATTCGTAGCAACCTGGCTGTCGAAGCAGCTTTTCAGCCATCATGGTCCTCCCACAGCGCCGTTCTCTAACGGTGACCGAGCCGTCTCGCGGCCCGCGCTCTCCCCACCCCAATGTCATGCTCGTCATTCGATTCCTCGTCACCGGTCTCGTCTGCCTCCTCTCTCTCGGCACCGCCATCATCGCCATCCTCGTCGTCGCCTACTACAACAACAACCAGCCCATCATCGCCCCTTCCTGGGGTTCGCTCATCTTCCTTATCATCCTCGGCCTGTTCACCCCTATCATCTACTTTGGCTACAACATCTTCCTGCCTCTGATGCCCTTTATCAACTACGGTGACTTCCTATACAGTCTGTTCATGGTCAAGATCGAGCTGCTGCTCCAATTCGCCATGTGCGTGCTGTGGGTCTCGGGCGCTCTCGCCTTTGCCAACGATCTCCGCCCCGGCGAGGGTAACGAGAACTGCCAGTTCGACGGCTACTGGCACTACGAGAAGCCGAGCAACTTCAACCATTCGTGTCAACTCCTCAACTACTGCACCGGCTTCGCGTACGCTACGTTTGGCGTGCAGGTGTTCCTCTTCGTCATCGAGTTCCTCTATGGCATGTACATCTTCCTGCTGCTCGACCAGGAGTCTCTCAACGAGCCGCACTTTGAATGGGGTCGTCGCGCGTACAACTTCGGCCAACAGTCCAAGCAGCAACAGCAGCAGCGATCGAATGCGATCGGTCGTGCACCCGCTCGCTCGATGGCCGTCGGCGGTGCCGCCGGTGGTCTCGCCGCCCAGTCGTACAGGAACGACGGCAGGAGGAGTCCCGGTAGCAGTTCGGCCGGGTCCAGCTACGGTTCCGGCAGCGCCGGCGTCGGTAGGAGGGGTGTTGCGTACACCGACCCGGAGATGGAGTCGAGGGCTTCGGCGCCCATTTCGCTCGGAAGCAGGGGTAGGAGGGGTACCGCGTACGGAGGCATGGTGGAGGAGGACGAGGAGTCGCAGGTCGGAGGAAGGCCGCTGTCGGGTACCAGTTCGCAGGGCGAGGCCGGTGATAGGGCGCTGGCTTCCGCTGCTGCCGGTGGGGGTGCTAGGAAGACGCCCAGGGCGACGAGTTCCAGAGGGGGTTCGAAGAGGGGCGTCGGCTCGAGACGCGGCCCATTGTCGGACGAGGAGAGCGGCTGGCATCTGCGTGAGGAGGAATCCGAACGCTAAGCATACCGCTCCCTCCTCGCCTCAAGACACGACACACCCTCGTTTTACCCTCCGAAGACTGTAGGACTCTTGCAACCTCTGCTCGTTTCAGTCGCTCATCTCCGGTTTCCTTTTCTCAACACTCATTTGGTCCCGCATAATCTGCAAGCTGCCGCCTACCGCTGAGGTAAGGCGTCCCTGCTCTTTCTTTTGCTTTTTGTTGGCCTCGTAGTAGGCATTACGCTCGTTAGCTTTTTGTACTGTTTCTGCGTGTCGTCTCTCAATGGAGGTTTTACTGTCGTTCGTCGCGGGGGGCCCGAGTGCTGAGAGGTGTGCGGCTGCTGCCGAGGTGTGTGCGACTCGTTTGGGTTCAGCGACGACCTGTTGGCATGGAGGGGCGAAGTGTGGCATCGGGAAACCGACTCGAAGGGCAAAAGCTTCGCAAGAGTCGAGCAACTCAGTCGAACGCGAACGAGGGCGATGAGAAGATGCGATGGGTATACGAGTGAGATACAAATACAATCTGATGCAGAGCAGGTTGAAGCGATCACGAATCACTTCTTCTTGCGAACGAGACCGAAGGCGTTAGAAGCGTTCTTCTTCTTCTTGACCGCCGGGGCTGACGTCGAGCTAGGCGTGCCATTTGTGGGAGGTATTGGCTTCTGTGTAGCGGCGGCTTTCATGGCGAGCAATGTATGCACGTCCGGCTCGTCTTCGGCCTCTTCGTCGAGTTTGCGCTTGACCGCGACTCCATTGCTGCTGCCGTTGGCGCTGGAAGCGTCGAGCGCTTTGCCAAAGTACTTTTGTACGAGAGCCTCGTCCTCTTCCTCTGCTTGCGCTAGTTCCGCCTCTTCACTGCTCTGAGCTGGCAAGCCTCCTTCCGATGTGGACGGGCCGGCAGTTCTGTTGTGGAGCTTGGCTAGGACGGCGTCCGTGTCGACCCGTTCCAGACGGGCGTTACGCGTGCGAATGTCTTGCAACGCGTCCAGGATCTCCATCTCGCGCCTCGAGTCCAACGTCCTTGCTTCCAACTGCTTCATCGGGTCACCTTCCATCTTTTCCAGCTTCTTCTCCAGCTTCTCCTCCTCCGTCAACAGCTTATCCTCCCCTTCCGCATCTTCATCCTCCATCGTCGGCACAAAGTTCCTGCTAGCCCCATGCTCGGCAAGGTAGTCCGCGTTCTTGGGATCCGTCTTGAACGTGATCTCCGCCGAACACTGTGTGCATCGGATGTAGAATCGGAAAATCTTGATGCCGTAGTAGTCCTCGCCGACGACGAGCTCTTTGCGAGCGTTGAACTTCTTGCCCTTGTAGATGTACTCTCCGCAGGTGTTGCATCGCATGGAGAAGGGGGCCATGAGACGGACGGTCTGCTGCTGGTCTTTGGGCGCTTTGCGACGGGGGATCTTGGCCGGGTCAAAGTCTGGGGGATAGTAGTGGTTGAGCGCTTTGCGGTCCGCCATGTTGAGGATGGGGCGTGTACTGACGTGTACCGCGACGGGATGCGAAGGTGGTGGTCGTGGGGAGAAGGGAAGGAGCAAAGAGGCTCAGTTTGAACCCTGACAGACCTGACTGAAAATCGGGACGCGGACAAGTGGAGGAAACGAGTCTTAAACTCGAGGTCGGACTCCGCTCTTGCCCTTCACGCCACCGAAGCTCATAACACCATCAGCTCCGCTGGCAAACCGACTTGAACCACGTTGCAGATGTCAGCATAGCGAACACTTAAACAGCGTCGGCAAAGATGGTGCCCGCTCCGACCAAGCTGAGCTCGGGGACGGGCAAGACCTCTTCAAAGCGCACCGCCACCAAGAAGCTCGCCTCCTCCAACAGCAACGATGCTTCAGCTCTCGACCAAGCAACCCTGCGCCTTCGCAACCTCGCTTCGTCCCTACCGAGCGAGCTCATCACATCCATCCTCGAGTTTGCCGCTGCGACTACGACCGAAAATCCCGCAAAGCTGCGCCTCCTCTGCCTATCCAAGTACTACCACGAGCGACTCTCACCCCTGCTCTACGGCACCATAGCACTATGCTCCTCAACGACAATACACGCGTTCGCAGCGCTCGTCAAGTCGGACGCGAAGCTGGCGCGCTACGTCTGCAGGCTATGGATCGGACCCGAATCCTCCTCTTCCGACCTGATCAGCGCATTATCTCCACCGTCTTACCACGAAGCAGCCTACATCACCGACATGCGCGAGCGCGTCCACACCTCGGTACGCACCATCCTGCGCTCGTGCAGGAAGCTTCAAGACGTGGCCCTCGCGGGGGAGCTGCTCAGCTTGCATGCGGCGCATACGTACGGCTCGGCATGCCAGCCGGTGAGGTTGACCAGCGTCAACCCGCACAGCTTTGTGGGGGGCTTTTCGGCTCCCATCTTCCGCAAGGTACGGGTGCTGAGGATCGTCGACACCAATCTGGCGTTTGAAGAGGTGGATGAGATCAGGACGCTGGCAGAGCTCGAGTGGCTGATCTGGTCTGCGCCGAAGGATTACGGCGATATCACGAGGGATGGAAATGTGCTCAGGAGGCTGTTGCAACGGCCGAGGCAACACTTTACGGATCCGCCACCAGAAGCGCCGAGGATAGGCGACGAGGAAGCCCCATCCCAGACGCAGGACGATTCGGCACCGAGGACAGGCGAGGTGACACCCTCCCCAGGGCCTTCGTCCCGCATCGATCGCATGGACGAGCTCTGGACGGACCTGTCGGCACTCGAACTCTCCGAAGGCCTGGCACCCGCGCGTCCCAGCAAAAACGACCGATTCCGACGTCTCACCATCCAAAGCGCCTACGGTCGAAGTCTTGATTTCCGCCAGCGTCTCGCCGACGCCTTCCCGCTCTACTCCGCACCTCTCTCGCCACCGCTCGCCACCGATCCCACCGGCGGCCTGGCGACGGGACTCGACGAAACGTTTGAAGACCTCGAACGCGAATGGGACCCCTCCCTCAACGTCCCCACCATCCACCCGACCGCGTTGGCGCAAGTGGTGATGGATGAGTGGGACGCGCTTCGAGATCTGATCAACAACGCAGCGGGTCAGTATAGTAATTTGAGCATGTGGGATGAGGGTGAGGCGTCGGCCGAGGTGGATGCAGGGAACGCGCTGAGGAGGCAGAGGAGGTTGTGGGAGCGGTTGAGCGAGGTTGGCCTGCCTCAGGGTACGGTTCGATAGCAGCATCAATGAATGCAAAGATGGAATAAGGGATCTCGACAGGCTGTATAGGATGTGTGCATTGAATGTGTGGGATGAGCAAGTGAGTTTCAAAGCGGCGCGTCGACGGAGACGAGCTTTGTCTCGAGCGAAGAGAGGTTGAGCAGGACCACTTGCTTGGTCTTGGCGAATTCTGGCACCAAGATCACTCTGCAGCCCTTCTCTGCGTTCTCCTCCGCTTCTGCCGCGTCGTCGTACGTGTACACGGCGCTGGCATACGCCGGCTGATTGCCAACAACCAGGATATCCGGTCGATGTTTCAAGACGAAAGGGTCGGTCGACTTGAACGGGTAACACCACAGCGTATCTGGCGCCGTCGGAGCAAGATGACCCCACTCGAGCGTACGGAGCGCCATCTCGATGCGTGCATCGTCGGTTTCATCGACGTACTTGAAAATATCGTCGATGTTCTGACCAGAGGTGCTGAGCAGTGTGCGGTCGCCGAGTGAGATCCACGCAGGGTTGGTGTGACGATGTAAAGAGTCGAAGCGACCAGCGCGAGGGAGAAGCGCAAAGTGGATAGGCTGCTGGGGCACCGCGATCGATGCCGGATCTTGCTCGCCAGGCAGCAAGTGCACGGGCATCGAGGAGCACAGGTCTGTGAGGAGCTGATCGAGGGCCAGAGTCGGGGCGGAAGAGAAGGTGGGTTGGTCCTGGCCATATCGTTTCGGTTTGTCTTCCTCTTCCGTGCGGGTGGGAGGGGCGAGCGAGTTGCCAGCGATGACCGCCGCTACCACGTTGGACGCTGATTGACGATCGTCGTCGCTGCCGAGCTCGCCAGTGAGATACTCGACTAGGAGCTGCATGGAGAGTTCGGATTCCAGCGCCGCTTCTCCACCGATGGCTAGACCGCTCATGAGGACCACCCATTGATCTTGCGCTGCATCTTGGTGTCTTGCCGTGCCATTTTTGGCGCTCGCCAGGGGTTTGGAAGGAGAAGGAACCGGCAAGGAGGCAAAGACGGCATCGACCACGTCAAAGTCACCGGCACGCGTCTCGGTGCCCAGCACCGCCGCTACTACACCGGTGATGAGCATGGATCGCAGAGCAGTGCCACCACGAATGGCGTCGCCGACCAGCTTGACACGACCAGACTGGTCTTCGATGAAGAGCTCGTCCTTGGCATAGTCGACATACTTTGATCTTACTGGTTGCGGTGCGAGCCATTGCTGAAGATCGAACATTCCGCAGATGGACAAGGAGGAGGAGGAGGATCAGTCAGTCTTCGGGCGCACCTTCGCCTGTCGAGGCATTTGAGCTACACTCACCTCTCTTGTCAGATCCTCCAGCACATCGGGTTTCAGAGGCATAGCGCAGTAGACGTTGCCGACGACATAGCAGATGTCTCCTTGACGCACGTCCAAGATACGGTCGACGAATTTGGGTGGCTCGTCCATGCTCACCCTTGCGGCGCCATTAGACGGCCCAGCATCCGAGGAGTCGAGCTGCGACAAAGGCTGAGACTGCGATTGGGAGAATGCGTCAAAGTTGTCGATCCATCTTGACTTTGCTCGGGGCAAGATGCGTTTCTTGAGGTAAGCGAGACGATAATCGTAGAGCTGCGCATACTGTTTGCTGTAGGAGCGGGAGCCGAGCGGCACAAGGAAAGCTTTGGACAGTTCGGATGTCGTCGCCTCGTCGGAGTGCGGGGCGACCGCTTGGCGCTCGATCGTTGCAGGCATTGCTAAGCGTCGATGCTACTGAAGGGAGATGGGTTGGAGGAGGACGAATGCCTATCCACGAGAATCGACTGAGCGACGCGTTGATTGACTCACGGCGCGTGGAGAAAAGAGGCCTCAGAGACCAACACCATCGGCTCAGCCGACTTCCGCACTGTCACCTTTTTCCCACGCCAGTCTCAGTTCCGCTTTTGCTTGCCTAATGACCATCACCGGGCGGTCCGACGACGACAAGATGCTCAGCACATAGCAGCTATCGCCCTTGATCGATCGGATCAGCGCCGACCAACATGCCTTTCGAAGCACTCGATGTGCTCGAGGTGCCGCCTCTGCCGTCGCTCCAGCTCGAGCAGCCGACTCTCGATCGCGATCAGCTCGTCTCATCCACTTTTCTGACATCCGCAAGCAGTCTTCTGCGCAGTCCAAACTGCATCAAGCTACTTTCGCACGACCTCAAGCCCGGAACCGATCCTGTCCTCGATGCCTTTGCTAATAGGGAACCTTACTACGAGCTCGACTCTGCATCCGCAAACGACTATGCGTCTCCGCTGAGGACCTGGCAACACGTCACAGACCACCACGATGATGCCGACTCGTCTCCCGGTCCGTCGCAATACAAAGTCCGCCGTAGTCAGTCCTCCTCAAGCCTCAGCTCCTTCGAGTCATCGTACTGGGATGAGGACCTCCGTGTCATTACTAGTCCCGCATCGGTCAAGTTTAGGGGATCTCCCGCGAAAGCAAGAGTGCTCGACCTTGCCGCATCAGAGCCATACGTTATGAGCGAGCGGCAGGAAATTCTGGAAGCCATCCACGAAAGAGCGCTGCAAGTTCATGCCTCCGCTTCGCCCGAACAGCACCTCGCACCTGTCCATCCAACTCAGCACGTTCAGCGATCCCTCGTCGTCACAGCAACAACGGGCACATCATCAGACCACTTCCAATGGGACGCAGAATCGGCATCCTTCGTATGGTCAGCTACATGGCGGCATCGCAAAGACGTGCGCCAACTGCGTAGACGGCGGAAAGAGCAAGCCGCAATTCACGCCTCCCTCGTAGCTGCTGGCCAAGAAATTAACGCGCAACAGCCACTCCCGGATGCCATGACGAATACATGGATCGGATCCGAGCGAATCAAGGGCTGGAGTCAGGCCGCATCGGACAGCGTCATTCGTCCTTTCCTCGACATTGGGGCGCTCCTCCGTCGCATCGACGATCGTCTGTTGGCGATGCACCGGTCTGGAGCTGGACTCTGCAACGAAGCGCCTGCTCTGGCGGCTTCACTCGACACCGTCGTCACTTGGCTCAAGGGCGAGCTTGCAGATCAGACTGCGACCCTCTCCCCCAACGCTTCTGCACCAGGCGCCGCCTCTTCGGCCATTCTCAACGCGCATGCCGAGCTCGACGTCTGTCTCGCTGTTCTGAAGAGTCTAGGCAACCTTCTGTCGTGTGGTCAGCCTCGGCTTCCGCCCTTCCGTCCGCTGGCATGGCTGGAATCCACTCATGCCACTTTGTCGCACCTCCACGCCCATCTCTCTGCGTCTCTGGCTTGTGCTGCGCATCCGCTCTCCTCGGCGGTCCTCGCCTATCTGCTCGATCGAACAAGTGTCACGTGGCGCCAGCAGGTTGCTCGCTGGGTAGGCTTTCCTGGTTTCGAGTCGGATCGCACCGGCGAGCTGGATGACCGGCCTCCTGCTCTCAAATCCGAGTCCAACTCTTCCTCTGCCCACATCTCGACTCCATGGAGCGGCGCTGCGATTGACTGGTCGCTGGATGAACGAGGCGAAGAGGACGTCGGCTATACACTCAAACCCTCGGCCGTTCCAAGCTTCCTTCCGTTCCGACACGCGCGAACATTCCTTGAAGCAGGTAGAGCGTTGCGACTGCTCAAGAAGGCTGCACCAGAAGATCATCCACTCGTTTCGCAGTGGTCTCTGAAGGCGCTTGACAAGTCCGCAGCTGCACGCATGGAGCTGCCAACGTGGCAGTGGTCACTGCCCGACAGTCAGGCCAAGGTGAATGCGGTCGAAGATCACATCGTGCAGTTCAAGCGCCAAATCGCTCGATGGCGCAGGCAGAGACGCAAGGCGGTCAGCGGGGTCACCGGGACTTCAGCGAGCAATTCCTCGTCGCCACTCAGCTCAAGCGTGGGCCTGGGTCAGTCCAATGATGAGCCTGCAGTTCAGACATTCCCCGTCCAGGTTACCCAGGAACCAGCGATGTCATCGATCGAGGATCAATTTGCACGCATGTCGCAGCTCTTCACCGCACTGCCCGGCATGATCGACCCGACGGGTCCCGCCGCTGCCATCCCTGAGGCCCTGCAAGAGTCGCTATCGATACAGGAAACACCACCAGCATATAACGAGGAGCAATCCCTTTTGCTCTACCTCTCCGCCGCCGCTTGCCCCTCCATCCCGGAGCACGCCATCTCGCGGTCATCGTTCGACCGCGTCACGCAAGCCAGCCTCGTAGCGCCTTTCGAGAGCTGGGCCCGTCTCATCAACATGTCCCTGATCAGCGTCTTCTTCCAAGACCTTGGCCTGGGAACATATCTTGAGACATGCAAGCAATTCCTGCTCCTCGGAAGCGTCCACTTCGAGCGTCAAGTTGTTTCGAGTCTGTTCGATGTAGATCAGGCGAGCATCCTCGGTGACGCATCAACAACTTCTGGACGGGCTGTCGTCGCCATGAACCGGCGCTTGACTGCCGAAGGCGTGTGGCCACCCAACGACAGTCTGCTTTCATCGGCGCTCAACACGGCTGTCATAGAGACCGTCTCTGGCATGCGACAGGCTCACGATGACAGGCTGCATCGTAGCGGAAGAACGGAGGATGCCATCTCTCTCGCTTTCAAAGATCTCGACGAGAGATTGTCGTTCGCCGTTGTCGAGCCGCGTACCGCATCGACATCCAGCAAAGGCAAGAGCAAGAGCAAGCCAACCTGGACCGACCCGTCGTCGATCGATGCGCTGGACTGGCTCACCTTGTCGTTCCACCCGCCACCGCTCATCTCGCCTCTCCTGACGCAATTGGCGCAATCGCGGTACCAACGGCTTTGGAACATGCTTCTGCGCATCAAGCGGTGCAAAGTGGCCATGAGGTCGGCGTGGGCGTGCACTTTCAAGTCAACGAGCGCAGCGTTCACGTTTGATTTCAAGACCCGCTCCGTGATGCAGCAGTTCAGATGGGAGCTCAACCACTTTCTCGACTCGTTCGGATCGTTCGTCGAAGAGATTGGCATCGAATCGCACTGGTCAGGATTCATGCAGCGGCTGGAGAGAGTCAAGAGGGAGGTAAGCGACGAGCTTGGCTCTCGATCCGCTGGGCGTACGGCCGTCGTAGACGCTGAAGGCGGCGGTGATGGCGATCTCGACGAAGAAGTTCTGGAAGAAGAGGAGCGGGCAGCTCTCATGACGTCCAACTTGGAACTCAAAGACGTGTTTTCACTGGCACGATACCACGAACGAATCCTCGATCGGATGCTGTCGACGTGCTTCCTCAAGTCCAAGCAGCGCGGCGTCCTGAACATCGTCCAGGACCTCCTGCAGACCGTGCTCGATTTCTCGCAGCTCTGCATCGACTTCCACACCCCCACCTCGGCTGCTGTCGAGCCACCGACGTTTGACGACTTCCAGAACCTTCACCGGTACTTCCGCAGCAGGATCGATACCTTTGTTCAGGCTCTCATCATCTTGAAAGATCGATCACCGGCGGAGTCTGGTCCAGGGCTCGACGCGAGAACGACGACAGAAAGGGCTAATGATGCCGAAGATCGATATGGAAAGAGACGCATGGCCATCGAAACGGAAAAAGCCAGATTGGCGCAGGACGAGTTGGAAGATCTGATGGCGTTGGATGTCGACGCTGCTGGCAGAAGCGTCGAGGGGATGGAGCGAGAGGGTGTGACAACCGTGGAGATCTTGTTGGGCCGACTCAACGCCAGCGGGTTTTACGCCGAGCTCGATTAGCAGGCACAGACACCATCTGGAATGGCGACAACACACACCAGAGCAGAGAGGCAACGAAACTGTCTGGAACTGCGAGCTCGAGTTGCGATCTGATACGTTTGCTTACTTTGCTTTACTTTGACTTTGTTTGCGTTGCTTGACGAGTTGAGAGACGACGACGACGACGACGACGACGATGGGAACCGATACACCGGAAAGACTGGGGACGAAAAGGCTTTGAGAGGAACAAGACGTGGATCGGGCAGGCACGGTTGCTGAAATCGATCTTGATTCTTGCGGCATCCACCTCACTCGCGGCTCATCGCCTCGAGCACCTTCTTCGCCTGCTCGGGCGAATGGTTCTTCTTGACCCTCGTCGGCAGATCCTTGTTCTTCTTGACCGACACCTTCTTCTCCTGTCTGCTGGGATTGACTTGATCTGAGCCGTTGAGTCGCGCTTCGGTGTGGCTTCGGCCGGATCCGAGGCTCTTTTTAGATCCGGACCAACGACGTGCCTTTGAGGTGGTGCCGTGGGAAAGGTCGTCGAGCTGCTCCGACTTGTAGTGCGGCGAGGCGCGGAAGACCGAGGCGTTGGCGTAGGGGTCGGTGGACGAGGTGGAGGTGGTGGAGGTGGACGAGTCGCTGCGGGGCTTGGTCGACATTGTTGGTTGAAAAGCTTGTGGTGGTGTTCGATTGAGTGTAGCGAGGTGCGTGATGGAGGTCGTTGGTCAAGGAATGCGGCTGAGAAGGTGAGGATTACTTATACCTCCCAAAGCAGGTCTGACGCGACTGAGCCCTCACAGCAGCCCAGCTCCAACTCAATCTATCACACGGAAAGCTTAATCGGCTCACCCGAGCAAGGACCGCATCTTCTCCTGTGAGCTCAGTGCGAATGGGTGCTAGGATGGGCAGATTGCGCGAAGTCTCACTCAGCCATCGTCCAAGGCTCAGCCAGTCTGACCCTTGTCTACTCGAGCAGGAGAGCTGGACCCTGCCCACATTTTACGGCACACCCTGCAGTTTTAAGCTCTGTCCGTGCGTTCATGCATGGAAATCCTGGGCGGAAAGTGGAGAGCTTTCTCGAAAAAAATGTGTCACACAATCCAGCACGAAATCACACCGCGTGACCATGGTCCATTGTGATGCAACAAAGAAGTGGGGCTTGCGATTGCGAGATCGACCGACAATCTACTCGTGCGTAAAGGTGGCCTTCCTCTTCTCGGCGAAAGCCGCCATGCCTTCCTTCTGGTCCTTGGTAGCAAAGAGGCTCTGGAAGAGGCGTCGTTCGAAGCGGGTTCCCTCTTGCAGGCTGAGTTCGAAGGCTGTTATGCACGACACACCACCGCAGTATCATCGTAGAATCGATTCGGATCGGAGGCAGACACAGACAGGGGGACAAGCGATTGTCGTAAGTACGGCTTTCAGGTCTGAAAGATTGGGTCAAAGGCACAGAAGCCTCTTGAAAGGGGCATACTCACAAGCATTGACACCCTCCTTGGCGGCCTGGACAGCGATCTGTCCCTTCTTGGCGATGGTCGAAGCCACCTTGACAGCTTCATCGACGACGCTGCCCTCGCGAACGACGCGCGAGATGAGACCACGACGCTCCGCATCGTCAGCGCTAAAGTTGCGTCCCGTCAGCACCATCTCCATGGCAGTCGACTTGCCGACAGCCTTGGTCAAACGCTGGGTACCACCGGCTCCGGGGATGACACCAAGGTTGATTTCGGGCTGACCGAAGTTGGCTGTGGGCGAAGCGAGGATGATGTCGCACCTGTCGAATTCAGAACGGAGCGAATAAGGTCAGCAAAGGGATGCGAACCAGACTTCATAACAGCGTCGGCACTCACATCATAGCCAGCTCACAACCACCGCCGAGCGCGAACCCGCTCACAGCCGCAACGATCGGCTTCCTAATAGTCGTCAGCTTGGTCCAGTGACCCAAGAAGTTGGTCTTGTAGGCATCGGCGTACTGCTTGTCCTTCATCTCCTTGATGTCGGCGCCAGCGGCGAAAGCCTTGTCCGAGCCGGTGAGCACGATGGCGCCTACCTCGGGATCATTGTCGGCGATCTCGGCGGCTTCGTTGAGTTCGTGGAAGAGCGCCGAGTTGAGCGCGTTGAGTGCCTTGGGTCGGTTGAGCGTGATCTGTGTGACGCCCTTGGCAGGCGACGAGACGATGATGTTCTGGTATTCCTTGGTGGATGTTGCGGAGAAGCGTGGGAGCGAGGTGGAGAGCGAGCGGGTCGATGGAAGAGCAGCGACGCGGGGCGCGGTGGTGCGCAAAGCGGTGCGAACGGTGGAAGCCAGCATCTTGTATAGGTGTGTGACGGTCCTGTGGGATGGGTTGGGATGATGGATGGTGACAATCTCGTTCTTCTCGAACGGTCAGAAGTGCTGGCGTGTTCAATGGTTGGTCTAAGCGGCCAACGTTGCCTGTCTTAACTCGGCTGGATCGGAAGGTCTCTAAGCCGGAAAACCCGTGAAAATCGCTCGCCCTGCAAGTCCCCCGCAGCGGCTGGGGTGAAGGCTTGATAATGCTGACAAATACAAAAATTAAGTCCGTCTTCGACGCTGCTGAGTATGACACATTCAACGCTTCCAGATTCACCTTCGCCACTTGATCGATTCCCTCCAGCACGGTTCCTCTCAAAGTAACACCATAATCTCTTTGAAGGCTTTGGCAACAATGACGGCCGTAGCAAGGACAAGCACATCTACGCTGCGAGCAGCCGCTCGCTCTGCTGTGGCAAGCAGCAGTACCCATGTCGCCCGCATGGCGCCAGTCGCCCGTCGATCGCTGATGACCGCTTCCAGCACGCCAGCGCTCCGGCTGCGCTCTATCACACCTCTCGCCGTCTCACCAGCGCCGACACGGATGCAGAAGCGAACCATGTTCATACAGACCGAGTCGACCCCCAACGAAGACTCGCTCAAGTTCCTCCCTGGCCGTCAAGTAATGGAGTCGGGAACGCACGAGTTCCTCGACACACGCTCCTCCATGGCTTCCCCTCTCGCCAAGAAGCTCTTCAACATCCCCGGCGTAGTCAGCGTCTTTTACGGTCCCGACTTTGTCACTGTCAGCAAGGACGCAGAACACCAATGGTCGACGCTCAAACCCGAAATCTACTCGAGCATCATGGAGTTCTTCACCGCCGGCCACCCGCTGTTTACCGACCCGGAATCGTCGCATGGCTCGCAGGACACCGTCATCCTCGAAACAGACTCCGAGGTGGTGGCGATGATCAAGGAGCTGCTCGACACGAGGGTGCGACCGGCCATCCAGGAAGACGGAGGCGATTTGGAGTACCGAGGCTTCGGAGAGGATACCGACGGCATCGTCAAGGTCAAGTTGAAGGGTTCGTGTCGTGGCTGTGATTCGTCGACCGTGACACTCAAGTCGGGCATCGAGAGGATGCTCAAGCATTACATTCCCGAGGTCAACGGCGTCGAGCAGGTGCTGGATCCGGAGGAGGAGATTGCATTGGATGAGTTTGCAAAGCTCGAACAGAAGCTCGAAAAGGACCGCAAGAAGGAGCGCGATATGGGTTTCTCTCTCTGATCCGGTGGGGAAGCTTTCTTGCAACCAATGGTTCCGGTTTGAGTCTGTATTCTACTTTCGTCTGTAATCGCTGCTCAACAGGATCTTCGCTCGCTTGCTCTCAGACTCGCATTGCCAGCTTGAGTTGCGGTTGCTGCTGTTTCATCATTTCCGCAACATCATCCTCTTCATCCGACGTCTTGACATGGTGTGTCTCAGCAGCCCACACCAGCTGTCGCTTTCACACACACTGGCTCGCAAGCACAATCACAGGCTCCGGACCGATGCAAACCTGGAACGAAACAAACTGAGATTTCAGATCTTTTGCGAAAGAATCAACAATCATTCAAGCCTTGACACGACCAATGACAGTGTCGGCGGCGTACTTCTGAATCACCTTGCGGTCGTGGAGCATGAGGAACTCCTCGGTGGCGTCGCGACCGGCGTAGAGCATGAGAGCCTTCTTTCCACCAGGGTGGTCATCCAGGAAACCCGAAACGTTGAGCACCTGACCCTCGACGACGACCCAGACATCGTCCTCGGTGGTGTGCTTGGCGACCTCCTCCATGGTGTACTCCTTCTCCTCGAGGGTCTGCTGCGCAGCAGCGGCGCTACCAGCCTGCTGGACAGCCTTGTCGGTCTGAGCGGGCTGGCCCTGAGCGACGGCCGAGGGGACAGCCGAGCTCTGCTGCTGGGCACCTGAGGCCGACGAGGCCTGGTCACCGAAGCCGAATTCGAGGGTGATGGTCCTGTTGGTAGGGTCGGCACGGACGCGGGTCTCGAGGTGGTTCGAGATCTGGCCGAGACGAGCGGTGGCCTTGCCAGTAGCAAGGTTGCGGAGCAAGTAGCTCGAGGCAGAGTCACCGGCAACACGACCGAAGACGACACAGCCAAGAAGCGACGAACCCCCGAGACGGTTGGCACCGTGGACACCACCAGCGATCTCACCGCAGGCAAAGAGACCGGGGATGGGCTTGCCCTGGGTGTCAACGACGCGCGACTCGGGGTCGATCTCGAGACCGCCCATCGTGTAGTGGAGCACGGGGGTCATGAGGGCGACGTAGAAGGCCTGGTTCATGCGGAGGTCCGAGTTGGAGAAGAACTTCTTACCCCATGGGCACTTCTTCTCGCCCTTGGCGATGGCCTCGTAGTCCTGGAAGGTGCTCTGAAGCTTCTCGGCAGGGATGCCCATCTCCTTGGCGAGGTCGTTGGCGTTGTCGAAGCGCTTCATGAGGCCACGACCGGCGTAGTGCTTGCAGTGCCACTCGATCTCCTTGGAGGCCTGCTCGTTGAGGATGAGGCGGACGGGGAACTTGTTGTTGTCCCACATGCGGCCCGTGACGTAGTCACGGTGACCGAGCTCGTCGGCGAAACGGTTGCCCTCGTTGTCAATGAGGAGACCACCGCAGCCACGGAGAGCCTCGGCAGCCAGGAACTTGACCTTGGCGTCGGGCTCCTTGGGGTCGACGAGACCGGTAGGGTGAACCTGGACCTTCTCGAGGTCGATGAGGCGACCGCCGATGGAGGCGACCATCTTCTGACCGTCACCGGTGCAGTGGTCACCGTTGGTGGTGGGGAGGTGGACGAGATCGGGGCGGTGCTTCTTGAGGAGCGAGTTGACATCGTCAAAGTCGGCGGCATAACCACCGGTGGCAAGGACGACGGGGCCGTTCTCTTTGTGGGTCTGGCCCTGGTACTCGTACTCAACACCAGCCACCTCGCCGTTCTCGTGGAGAAGCTTGGTGACACGGGCCTTGCGGAGGATCTGTACGCGATCAGGCTCGGCCTCGGCGAGGTCCTCGAGCTTCTCCATCTGTGCGTAGGTGATGGTCATACCGGGGAACTGAGCGCCACCACGGTGAGTACGGGGCTGCGAGTGACCACCGAGACGAGAAACCTTGGAGAGGTCGAGCTCGAAACGGTCCATGAGCCAGTTGACGGCCTCACCAGACTTGCCGGTCAGGACCTTGATCAGGTCATCACGGGCAAGGTCACGGGCAGACTTCTTTGTGTCTTCAAAGAAGGTCTTGGCCGAGTCTGGGATGCCCTGCTCGGCTTGTGTGGTGGTACCGGCACCGTTGATCCCGGAGGTGGCCTTGGTCGAGTTACCACCGAAGAAGGGCTGCGAGAATCAAAACGAAGAACGATAGGTCAGCTACACTTGCTCAGGGCTAGCATACACGACCGAAGCCTCTCTAAACGGAGGAAGAGACCTACGTTCTTGTCAAGGACGAGCACGTTGGCACCGCGCTCGTAAAGGGTGTGAGCGGCACTGAGACCGGAGAGACCGCCACCGACGACGATGACGCGAGACATTGTGAATGTGTGGTGTGGAAGGAGGGGAAAAGAGAGTCGATGCAGACGAGGGAGTCAAAGAGCAAGAACGGGATGGAGTTGAGATGGAAGGGAATTGCGATTTGAATGGAACGCCACGGGGATGATGATGATCACAAGGCGAGAGTGAGATGGGGTGGCTGTATCGCGAAGGAAGGCTATCAATGTTGCTTATAAGGGGCGACGAGGGAGGGTGCCACAAGGGCGCAGTCAGCAGGTTCTCTCAGCTTGGGCCACGAAGGATGGACGAGGCAGGACCAGCAGCAGCAGTGCGTTGGCACACAGCAAAGTGAGACTGGGTGGCGGCTAGCACGCAGGGCCGAGCAGACACGGGCCAGATGCTGCTGCTGCTGCTGCTCTTGTATGGAATAGGCCCTCAGCGGTCGGAAGGGGGCGACAGACAGGGTTCCAAGGGCGGACACTCAGCCACCTCGACAACTCTAAGCGAAGGGATCCTTCAACGCGCGCGCGCAGAAAGGACACCTGAGGCCAACCAGCAGCCGTGCATTTGACACAGAATGCAATGAAAAAGCGGGGTTTCCCCACACACACAAAACGTTCAAATTCCAAAGGACCCTGGACTTCTCCTCACTGCCCATGCTTAACCGCTGTTCAATTCAACGTTGAGGCACAGGCCAGGCTTCCGCGTGCAATGAATGACCTTGCCACTTGAGTGTATCGAAATCATCCTGCCGAAAGCACGCTGCTCTCCTTGCGCGGCGACTTGCCAAGGGCGCAAGAAGACTTGGCCGTGCTCCAGTGCCCGCTTGAACAGCTGCAAGTCACACTGCACCCCGCAACCCTGTGGTTGTGTTGCTGTAAATTAGCTCCTGCTTCTGTCCGTTCTTCCAATTCAACTCAGCGGCCTCGTCCAACTTCTCGTGGACCGTGGCTGGCCAAAACCACCCTCATGCCAGGCGTCGTTTGTCACTTTCACGAGCAAAGACGGACGATCCCATCTGCAGCGATATGCATGCGTGCCCGGCCTCGGCTCTTCCGTCCCGCTCTTCGCGCTGGAGAGGAGCGTGGTGGGAAGGTAAGAGGCTGTAGGCGGATCCTCCGCTAGAGTGTCGTTGTTTCGGCCGTGTCGAGCGTGTTGGAGGGAGAGTCGCGGCTTGGTGCCTGGCCAGCAACGAAACAGTGTGGTGAGAACGGACCTGCAGCTGGCTTGCTTGGGCTGCAATTGTGTGAGGGCGTAGTCGGAGGGAGCGGGTTTTGCATCAGCGGAAATGTCAACAGCACAAATGGATCGCGACCCTTAAAATTTCGCAGTTCACGGCCTGCGAGACAGCCAACCTTATCCCCGCAACCTCGAGATCGCTGTTGCTCTACCGATACCCTCTCATCTTGGTCGCCACTGTCAGACGACAGCATCTATGGTCAAGGCTCGATCAGTCTTGTAGAAGCGCATCGTGAAATGTCAGGAATGTATGCATTGGAAAGTATCGATGCTATTGTATGTCTATGTCATTCGAGCCGCGTTCGCATCGCCCGCTGCGTACCGGCTCTTGGCTCGTAGCAACGGTCCATATCGATAAAGCACATAAGGCGCTGGGATGCCGATCACTGCCGACACCAGCGCAAGGATCGTGTTTCCCCATCCCTGTCCTAGGGCAGAGTACATGGTTGGCGCGAACAAGGGAAACCCAAACCCACCCAAGCTTCGAACCAGCACCGCTGCTGCCAGCACAGAAGCAGCGTACAACGGCAGCACGTCCACCAAGTAGCTTTGACATACCAGGAACGTCCCCATGGCGCCTGCTGCGAATAGAGCTGCTCCAATGTTGGGTCCGATCCAATGAGTCTTGTACTCGGCCGTCCAGCCGTAGATCAGCAGCCCAGCAGGAAAGAGGACGGAAGACGCCATCAACAGCGGCAGCTTGAACTCTGGTTGCCCTTTCCCGTCTGGCTGCCGCGCAGTGAGCTTGCGATACGAGTAGTCAACCACTCTTCCACCTACCTGGCCGCCGATCGTGAATCCGATGGCTAGCGAGATGTAGTTGAGAGACGCGATGCCTGGTTCCTCGTTGTAGATCTCGCCGAACACCTGCGGGAACACGGTGAGAAGGATATACATGCACCCGTAGATGATGGCAAGGTACACCGCAAACACTTGGATGATGGGTTGTGTTGTCAGCAGCACGAAGGGCCGCACCAGGTTGTGGCGCAACTTGACGTGCCACGCCGAAGGATCTTGCTTCTCGTAGGTAGTGCGCAGCTCCTGGTTGCCCGTCTCCTTTCTTAACTTTTGGGCCTTGCGTTTGAGGATCTCGGGAGCGTACGTCTCGGGAAGCAAGAACAATCCGATGAAGGCTGTGAGGGCTCCGTAGCCACTGGAGGCCCAGAAGATGGGTCGCCACTGACCCGTCTCTTGCACGATCCAGCCTCCCACGATGGGTCCAATCGCAGGTCCCAACAGTGGTGCGAGAGAGTACATGCCCATCGCTGATCCCCTCTCAGCCGGCTCAAACAGGTCGGCGATCGTTCCACCGCCCACAGCTAGCGGAGCCGAGCCTCCGAGACCAGCAAAGAAGCGCAACACGGTCAGCTGAGCTGCGTTCTGACTTGCACCGCACCCCAGATTGAAGGCAATGAACATGACGTTGGTCGTCTGGAGCACGATCCTGCGTCCGAACATCTCCGTCAAAGGTGCAAGAAGCAGCGGTCCGAAGGCGTAAGCTAAGACGAAGGTCGACAGCATCAGGCTCTCCTGGACGCTCGACGTGATGTTGAACTCTCGACTGAGAAGTGGAAGTGCCGGTGCGATCATGGAGGATGCCAATGGACTGAGGAAGGTGTAACTCGAGACCAAGATGGTGACAGCCCATTTGTGACGATGAGACCAGTTGCGTGGGTTCTCTTGCGAGTCTGGCGAGTCCCAGGTGACCAGGTTCGGATCGGCCTTTTCTTGTTCTTTAGCAGCAGCTACGAGCTCTTGCTCCTGCTTCGTTTGCGCTGCTTCGAGCTCGGCCGGGGTGGGCTGCGGGTGGTCGGAATGTAACGAAAGGCTGGACGCATGTCGTGATGTCTCTGTAGGTCAAAGAAGGGAGCAACAAGTGTGAGCAGATAAAACCGTGTGGGAGATCGAAAGTCGCTCCTGAGGAAATGCAAGGGATTCTTGCCATGGACTCTTACTCACCAGCCGGGGTTTCTTCGGGTGTCTCGTCTGCAGACGAGTCTCCTGCTCTGTTGAATTCGTCCTTACGATACGCGGATGGCGCCAGCGCCGCTGATGATGGTTCTGTCCTCTGCATGGTAGTTGAAATGCGACAGCCAACGATAGTTTGGGCTGGCAGCGTTTGCGGTGATGCTTGTCGGGATGATCGCTCTAGTGCTGATTATGATGCTGGACAAGGAAGTGCGCCGGCGCTATGTAAGGTGCGGACATTGCTTGCCATCGCACTCTTTGCAAGGGAATAGCTTTTGGTGGCGTGACGAGTAACGACGAAACGAGGTCAAACCTTGTGTATCTATATACGAGGAGTCATTTTGAGTGACGTCGGAATGTCCGCGGACCAGCGATCAATCGATGTCGTCGTGTGCGAGCAGTACAGCCTACGATGGGCAAGGCGGAAAGGGAGCCTCGCATCGTCAGATACCGATACCGGCTATGCTGTCAGCAGCGGCACGCCTGTTTGCGTACCGGCAGAACGGTTAACCAAAACGGCCTTCGACCCAATCGGAATCGAACTCGGCTGCTGACCACAGCGAGCAGCGCCCATTCTTTGAACGAGCTACAGCAGCCATAGCCGCCGGAAACGGCGTCATCGGATTTGATCGTCCGACGTCGCTGATGGTCTGGATCGGGTCAGATTCACGCGATGTGAGTGGATCGGGCAAGATCAGTTTTCAGAAGTCTAACAATCCGCCGGTATTCGAAAAATGACGTCGTCTCTTGGCGTCTTCTCCACTCAACGAAGCGACTGCCTTGGGAATGTTGCCCTCGAGTCCTTCCGAACCATCGTATCGAAGACCATCCCATCTTGATCATCAACTAGCTTCGTCAATCTACGATGTCGATCAGCCAGTCCGCATAATCATTTGCTCTTCAAGTCTCGCTAAGCCGGCTCTCGCAAACCGTAGGGCTCCAGCTGAAGACCATCCGGCATGCTGCGATCAGGCATCACCGGTGCCTTCGCGGCAGCGACGGCCGCTCGTCCTCTTGCGGCTCCGACATCGTCGAGAGCGCGTCAAGTACCGCTGCTAGCATCGAGGGCCGTCCCCTTACGTTCTCGCATCTCTTGTCAAGCTCGATCATTGTCCACCAGCACATGTCTCTCGAACGCATCGCAAGAGCCGCGTCAATCAAGCTCAAAAGACGCGGCATCCTCGTCGCAAGACAGATCCTCCAATCCAAGATCGGCGGATGCGAGGCCATTCAAGAAGCAGTATCCCCCCGTGCGGCCGCAGCCCAAGCCCATCAACTTCGACAAGCCTGCCATTCCTAACCCACACGAGACGGCCGCCGCACATGCCAGATTCCGTCGTGGCAGCCGTCAGGTCGGCATCGCAGCCCTGGTCGCCATTGTGATCGGCGCCGTCGCATATCAGTTCAAAGACAGCATCCATCTCGATGGCTCGTCCGCGCCGATCAAGGGGCTGCAGCTCCCGCACGACGAGATGGAACGTCAAGTAAGAGAAGCTCAAAAGTCGCAAGCCAACGGCGCCAACTTTGCTCTGCTCGCCCTCACGCGCTCGACCACCATCGCCAAAGCGGTAGCCCTTTGCGTATGGGACTATCGCTCCACCCTCGGCAAGAAGTATGCGTCGCGTACCGAAGAGGCTGAGGAGCTACGACAATGTCATCTGCGTTCCGCTCATCGCATTCTCGTTGCTCTGCAAACCAACGGTGGTCTCTACGTCAAGCTCGGCCAGCATATCTCGGCTGTCATTCTCCTGCCCGTAGAGTGGACGTCGACGCTTCGTCCTCTTCAGGACCAGAACACTCCTACGCCGTTGCCCGAGCTAGAGGCCATGTTCAGGACAGAGACGGGAATGAGCTTCGACGAGGCGTTCAGCGAGATCGATCCCAAGCCTATCGGTGTTGCTTCGCTTGCGCAGGTGCATCGCGCAGTGGATCGCAAGACCGGTCAGAATCTCGCCATCAAGATGATGCATCCCGACGTCGAGCGCTTCTCGGAAGTCGACATGAAGACCGTCACCGTGCTCGTCAAATGGGTCAAACGACTTTTGCCCGAGTTCAGCTTCGAATGGCTTGCCGACGAGATGAACGAAAACATGCCCCTCGAGATGGACTTCCGACACGAAGCGCAAAACGCAAAGAGAGCCGAGGACAACTTTGCCGGCTACCGCACTACCTCAGTCTATATCCCCAAGGTCAAGTACGTATTCAAGCGCGTCATGGCCATGGAGTTCATCGATGGTCGCCGACCCGACGATCTCCGCTATCTGGCCGAGCACAACATCGACCGTAACCGCGTCAGCCAAGAGCTCTCCCGTGTCTTCTCACAGATGCTGTATCTGCACGGCTTCTTCCACGCCGATCCGCACGGAGGCAATGTTCTCATCCGACCTGCTCAGCCCGGCAGTCGATCTCGATACAATTTCGAGGTCGTGCTTCTCGATCACGGACTGTATTTCGACATCGATCCAGAGCTGCGCGCCAACTACGCTAGGTTCTGGCTGTCGCTCCTCAAGCGTGCCAGTCCACAGGTATCGGCGGAGAGGCGCAAATACGCAAAGCTGATTGCCGACATCGACGATGACCTGTACCCCATCTTGGAAAGCGCCATCACGGGCCGAGCCGGCTTGGAAGGCAGCGACCCCAAGAATCCGCGCGGCGTCAAGGATCGCAGTAGAGCCGGGAGCCTCTTGGAGATGGACGGCGGGTCAAAGCTGACCGATGAAGAACAGGAACACATTCGCACGACGGTCATGCAGAAGGAGGGCCTCTTTGTGTCGATCATGGAGCTCTTGCGCCGACTGCCACGACGCATGCTCATGGTGCTCAAGCTCAATGATCTCACCCGCTCCCTCGACGCCAGCTTGCACACCACGCATGGTCCCACGCGTCCCTTCCTGATCGCTGCCCGTCTCTGTGCTTTGACAGTATACCGCGACGATCTCGAGCAGCTCAAGGAACGCCGGAAGAGCGGGAAGGCCAGTCTGCTCACCTCGCTCTCACTCTGGCGAGACTATTTCCGTGCGTGGTGGTCGTACGTCTACTTTTACCGTGGCCTCGCCATGATCGAGATCGCCTCCGACATTCGTGCACGATGGAAGAAGATTGTTCAATTCAGCTCGAATCGGGTCGGTAGAGGAGGAAGTGCCGAGAAGGCGAACAGCGCCGCTGCTGGGTTGCATGACCAAGCGGAAAGGGACCAGAAGGAAGGCGAAGATCGCAAGCGTGCTCAGCTCGCCTTGGAGAAGGAGCCACGGCACTGAGCTTCGCGCTAATCAGCCCCATCTGTACATGTTCCTGCAATATCATAGAGAACGCAACAAGAACCGGACTGATTGTGAGTGAGGGAGAGCTGAAGGGTGAAGTGAGAGTGGAGAAGACGTACCAGCCCATGGGACCCTCATCGAGCGCAAAGGTCTCGACGCCTTGTTCGTCGGCATGGCCCGCGCCCATGGCGACCAGAGCGGCTACATCAACGATGCGTTAATGAAAGTCAGTGGAGGCCCTGCATTGTCGAAGCGGCAAGAGCAAGCAACAGTACTCACGCAAAAAATGTTCTGGAGTAGGATGAGCAGGTTGAAAGTCGGACCTGCGATCCAGCTTCAAGGCCTGGCTCCACTTGTCCTCATCTTGAGCTGCTGGCGGGACGGTCATCGCCTCGGTCAAGGCTCCTAGGAAGCCTTGGGAATAAGACGTGGGCGACAATGCTGCGAGCCCTCGACCGCCAGCAAGGGCGAAGGACCGCATGAGATCACGTAAATTGTGGACCGACATGCCGCCGCCGACAACGGCAAAGCCTTGTTCACGAAGACCGCGAAGCGCTGCACCAAGCTTGAGGGAATCGATGGAAGAATCGGATGCTGGCAGGGACACTTGGGTCAGTGTCAGGGAGGCTGGCAAGACGGATGGAGTGTCGATGGTGGCTTTCTGGCTCTTGCGCTGTTCCGGTGTCATTTCCTCGAGGTAAGGTTTCTGGAAAGCGACTTTGAGTGGGCACCAGACTCCGTGGTCGATACCGCGCTTGATCGTCTGTGCAGGCACTCCTGAGCTACGGAGGTGGTCAAGAACGAGCGCCGAGATGTTGGCCGGGTTGGACGATTGCACCCTTTGCTTGTACTGAGAGAGGAAGGAGGCCGAGGATGAGCATTTCTGTACATATGCGTTGGAATGGTGCGTGGACATGCACTTACGAAGTGGTCGGGGAAGCCGTAGAAATCGTAAACCATCGGGTTAGTCTCGTCGACGTTGACTAGAAGCGATCGATCGGAGAAGGAAGCCGAGTGGTGAGCAGAGAGGTCGATGAGTTCAGTGTAAGACGCTATGCTTCATGTTGTACGTACCGTAGACGCCTTCGCTGAGGTCTTCGGCTTGCCAGTGTGCACTGACAAAGACCAATCCTCGAATGACACCCTGCTGGTGAAGGGTGCGCACCTCCTTGCCCCATTCCAGCCAGTGTTGATAGGCGGGATGCGTGTGCTCGAACATGGCTACGTAGCAGCACAAGTGAGACACACCAGGTCAGCCAGATGCTCTTTTGGCGTGTGGATTGTTGTGGGGATGGCGGAGTGTCTCTTACTGGGCGGGCCACCATGGCTGATAAAGTAAGCAGGTGCTTTCGTGGTGGTCACCATGTTAAGCAGCAAGTTGGTTGGATAGGGCGCGCGGCGACCAAGAAGCGTCCGTGATGAGAGATAGGCGAGCAGGGCGATGGGGATGGCGAGTACTAAGCTCGATGGTGCGATCATGCAAGCGCGGGCTGGAGATTGCTGCAAGGATGAGAAGGTCGGTACCAGGAAAGCTTGGGACCAGGACCGAAGCTTGTTATGAGGTCGTCGGGTCTTGTTATAAGCGAGTCTGGGCTGCAGTGGTGGGCTGTGCTGTGCTCGCTTCGAGAGTCGCAGGATCACAAGTGATATGTGGTAGTTAGTTGGTCGGAGATACGAGAAGCGCGAGGCTCGTCTGCCTCGGAATTTAGACTTCAAAAGGTGTTGTTCTTCTGGTCCCTGCATTCGCCAGCCGCGGCAAGTCAAACCCGCGGGAGAGCCGACTGCAGTCACCTTGGCAGCCGAGCATGAAAATCACACCGCAAATCAAATTCAGCTGTCAAAATCACATGTCGCTGATTGACTTGATGCGCCTCTTTGCTTGTCACTGCGTTCAAGTAGCAAAACTCACCGTGCTCGATCGCCGTACTGCTGATCGGCTACTCCAACGATGTCTTGTGATGGTGCTCACCTTCAACCTGCACATCACTTGATCACCTAAGCATGGAGGACAAGTCGAGCGCTAGAAAGCCGAACCAGGCTGAATCACCAAAAACGCGGAGACCACCTCAACCGCTGAGATTACTTACCCCAGTCGAGAGAGCTCAGCTACCATATACCGTGGGCGCAAGCTCAGGATCAAGGCACTCGGACGCACGTGCATCTCTCAAAAAGGAAAGCTCGGCATCGGCCGATGCGATCACGACGCTTGACTCTGGTCTGAAAGGGCTCCATGACAACGCGACAGAGGGAACCAGCATGCGCTTCGAGCCGTTCCTCGATGTTGATGTCCGTCCTGCCGCTATCGAAGCAGCTGCGCTCGTCGACGAACGTATCTGTTTCGAAACGATACAACAGCATCCAACCCGCCCTGAGCTGCTGCTGGTGCCGCCCCCGTGTCGGCAGTGCATCGATCATGGCAAGTTTTGTGACCGCGCACCTGGCAAGTGCGCAAGCTGCAAGGCATCCGCCCTCTCATGCTGCAGTGGAGACAGATGGCAGCTCTTCAGCGCCCGTACGGGTCGAATTGTCCGTGGCGAGGAGCCAAAGGTGCCTCAGCTAGCTGAAAGATCTAAAGCCAAGCGCAAGAGGAGCGATGCTAAACCCTACACCCAGGCCCACTGTCTGTTTTGGGCCTCCTCGATGGACGACATGCGCCAATGCGATCCTCTCTTTCCGGCCAGCTTCACACGTGTGATCAAGACCCGATCCGGCTCTGTAACTATGCTGTTACTCCGCCCAGACGATCTCAAATGGCTACCGAAGCTCGACTTTCTAGTTGCAGATATGTGAGTTTTTGTTCCTTACTTCGAGGGGGCCAAACAAGCAGCAGATTGACCATCGACCTTCCTTTCACAACAGAACCGTTGGTACGTGTTCGACCTACCTTCTCGGCTAGCATCAAGTCGAGAGTGCTCAGAAAACTGAACTCGGGCGATTCCCTCTCGACCAGATCAAGATACCTTTGACAGTTTGCAAGCGGCTAGGGTGGCCAAAACATTGCTCCGAGTCTTTTGCATCGCCCATGACTCTGGCAAGGAATGTCGCGTGATGGATCGATCGCTGGCTCTTACCAAGGTCGCATTCCTGCGGACGTGCTGTATTCACAGCATCGAGGTAAGTGTCTCTCGTTGCTGAATCATGGAGACATCAGCAGCAACCATCTGACACCTTGCTTGAACTGCAGCGCAAGGAGGCAGGGCACGTTCGGCTCACATTGGCTTCGGACAACCCGATGGCCACTTCGAGCGATAGCAATCCTATGCGCATCACGCGCTTCCTCAACGATAGCCTCGCTTCGCTGGACGAAGCACAACAGGCCTTTCTGGGCTTTCGCTGCAACACATGTGGCAAAGCGAGTCGGAAGAGCAGTCTCACCATGGTCTCGTGCACGCATTGCAACACTAGCTTCGCGCTCACGCATAGCCATGCGAAAAAGTCGCTTTCACGCAAACGCAACATAGCACTGCCATACACAGGCCCTAGAAGCAGCCTGGGACAAGCCAACATGCTGCTGACGCCGCACGATGTCACACGACGCTCTGTTTCCACCTTCTCTGACGGTGTCAGGGTAAGTCTCTGATCGTGATCGACTCAGGTGCTGACGTTGGAGACTGACTTTTTTTCTCTGCGTGGTGCGTTGTGGACGACAGGTGTGCACGTATCACATTCTTGGCCTTACGAGCCACAGGGGCTCTGCCACCGAGTCGCCAGTCCTCCCACAGAGTCACAAGCTCCATCACATATTTGGACCAGGTCTGGCTGGAGAGATCTCTGCGCAATCGCTTGCATCTCTTTCTACTCCGTGAGTCGCGACCCATCGCCCGATCTGTGGCGCACCGCATCCTTCGCATGTCCAGTCACTGACAGTATAAAGATCTTTTCACCCAGATTCACTCGGCTGAGTTCCGGGATAGAATCAAAGTGTAAGTACGCTGCGACACAGGAGCATATTGCACTGACGGAATGCTAACCCGAGGTCTTGTGCTTCTAGATCGAATTCAAGGATACGCGCTTAGCTTCGGGCTTCATAGCCAGACCTGCGATCAAATCGATCCGCTGCATCACGATTTCGATGGTGCTTCGGATGCCGTTGTTCAGCAGGTCACACATCTGAGAACATCGCTGCTGCTTTCAGACATTGCGAGCGGAGGATCCAATCGATCCTGCCAGCCCTCGGGTGCCATCTTCCTCCTGCTTCAAAATAGCAACTTCAAGGTAAGAAAGCGAGCCCTGCCTCCTCATGAGTTTGATTTTTGCTGACAGCTTACTGCGTCTGCAATGTCGGACGGAACAGATCGACTCTTCGATGTTCCCTATGGCCAGCCGTCGTTTTGGCATATTATGGTGAATTCCTGCTCTCATGAAACATGCTTGTCAACGTCCGTCGCTTGCTGACTCCCTTGCCGGTCATGTGATCCAATGTACAGCCTGTCGGGCTCAGTCCACATCTCGCTGAGACGCGACAAGCAGAACCGTGATTCGTCCGGAGCCAAAGAACGCCGATCCAGCGAAGTGTCTGTCGGGTCCTTCATCTTGCAGCCTCAAGATACCGCGGTGGGTCGAACGGATCTACTGCACGCAACAGAGGTGAGTGTGAGAGCTGGCATCGACTAAGAGGGACCGACACATGCTGACACGACTCATCCCACACGACCTCACTCGACCTTCAGCTCGAGCTGTCTTCGAAGGGCATCGCTCTTTGGGCGCTCGCGCACTTCGTCGATTTGGGCTCCTTCCAGCCCTTATAGTTCGGACTCCTGGAGGTCGCAAGGAGCCATTGCTGCTGTCCTTGCGGTGATACGGTGTAGCAGTGTCCTTGAAGCTCTTGAAGATGAATGTCAAGCTGTTCTCCAGAAGTTCTCGATCACTGCCGTCTGTATGAGAGTCCCATGTCGGTCGCAGCAGAGCACCTGTGCTGAAGCGCAACCGGCGAACAGTGAATCGGAGGTGGGTCGACCTCTGACTGAGCAGCTCGCAAAGTTCGATCTTTGGTTGTACGGCGGCCGTCAAGATGTCCGCATTTCTCGCTCAAAGTAAATTTTAAGCATTGATCTCTCAAAAAGCGAGTAGGCGTCTCACCCCGGCACATTTGTTGAGATTCGTGCTGGGATGACGCCGCCAATCGAAATTTGGCTCCGAACTGCGCAATTTGTGTCGACAAATTCTCGTCTTTGCAACGGAAATTCTCAAAAGAGGCTCTCATATGCCAGATGTCATTGTTTTTTTCGCTGAAGTGAATTTCAGAGGGACAATTTTTGTGCAGACTTTCCACCAACAACTTTGATTTTCACACCGTTCGAATTTGCAGTCACATCGCAAACACAGGCCAGCTTGCACGGTCAGGGACATTTTTTGTGCGTTCCGACGAACTCGCTCAACACCGTGACGAGTTTTTCGAGCGTGCAACTTTGTCACGGTTTTCACAAATTTTTGAGCTCTTCTTTTTTGCTCCAGACAGCTGCCGTTCTCAGAAATCGTCTCTGCCAATTGACTGCCTCGACCTTTTTTGTAAGTCATGTTTTTTTTTTCAGCTTTTGCAATGAAAGCTTGCGGACTGTGGTGTGTGTCGCTGGCGAACGTGCTTTCACTCTGTGTTTTCGTATCGGAAATTTCATCCCCGACCTTGTATCTCGTCACGATACGACTGAGATCACGACTGCAAGAAGAGGAGTCATCACTCCGAACCGCAATGGCGCCGAATGCTTCGAGGCAGACTCGTTCCCTTTCATGAGTAGGCACCGGGTGCTGATCACTTCGACGTCCCTTGTTGGCGGTCAAGTGGCAGCTCACCACGAGAGGTGTGCATTCACCGAAGATTGGTGTCGCTTGTCGACCCATCCCGGCTATGGATCCGGCACAGGTCGGTTCGCAATACAAGGCACAAGCATCGCGAGCGGCTCAGGTCCACAGATGTAGGTATCACCAAGGAATCATGCTTCGATACAAGTCAAGTCGCAAGGTGATCACCCTTCGAGAGACCTCGTCTTGGTCCGAGCCAAAGGGACAAAGGCAAGGGTGGGAGGATCTCGAGTGCTGATCCGTGTGCCCAACCGAGCACGCTGCAGCTCGCGTCTCTACTCAATCTGCCAGTCCGATCGACGAAGTCTTCTTCAGTCAAAGCAGAACAAGCGATGCTGCCAAGACGGATTCTAGGAGAAGAGGGCAAGGACAAGTCTCGTCGAGGTGTTTGCTGTCCTTGGACCTCACGTCCCAGCTTTTGCACAAGCCTCTGCTGGGGACGTGCTATTGATCTCGTCCGTCAGCTGCCAGCGCTGAAAGCTGGATGGTACTCCCAGACGAATGGGCGCACTTTGCTTCTGAGAAGACTTCTTTGGGTGCCGAGTCGAGGGTCCGCATGGGGGATTCATCGAAGTCACCAAATGTTGTGCTGAATCACGTAAGAGGGATGAGAGCAGCCGAAAGCAGCCTTCGGGCGGGCGGGCCACGACAGGACCAGACGTCAGAACGCTCGATTTGTGTTGCGTTTCGTGGGATGACCTTGAGCATCCTAGACATCGTGAAGAGCCACAAGACATTACGACAGCTACGACGACATCAAAAGACAACTCACATAGGAAGTCGTTTCTGACTCGACTGCTGTGGACGAGTTTCATCCCCGTATGTGAGACAAGATCGCGTCCTGGTTAGCAACAGCTTCCCTGCTTTCTTCTCGGGCACGCTTCTCATATGCTCAGGCACGCTTCTCAGACACGGTTCTTATCTTCTCAGTCACGCGTTTGTCCTCGTCAGCTGCGGTTTCGATTTTCGAGGGTGAAGTGAGCAAGCAACCACGTACGATTGCATGCGTCGTTACACGGCCGCTCACGAGAAGAGCGCGAGCCTTCGTCGACTCTTCGATCATCACTGGATCTCTCGCTGATGGCATTCGGGCTCAACCATGGATTCAGACGCTTGTTGAGACACATGGGCCGTATTCTGCATCCTTCACCCTTCGACACTTCGGCATCCTGTTGAACCGGCCACGACAGCCGACTGGACGGCCATGCAGCAAAGAATCGGGACCCTCAGACCTCATTCACAATCGAAAGCAAGTGTGTGCACGTAACAAGTTCATTACAACGACTTCAGAGAAATAAGAGATACATCTACAAGCACAGCGTGAGCCGGGCGATGCATTTAGTACTTCATGAGCTTAGCCTCAAGCTCGATGGGGCTGACGAGGGTCTGGCCCTCGAAGACCTTGGCAACGTGCTCGGCCTTGGCGGCAACGTCGGCGCCGGTCATCTTGTACTTCTTGAAGAGCTCCTTGGCGGGGGCGGAAGCACCGAAGGTGTTGATACCGTGCTGAGCGTGCGAGTACTTGGACCAGCCGAGCGTCGAGTAGCACTCGACCGAGAGGATGGGCTTGCCCGAAGGGAGGACCGAGAGACGGTAGTCGACGGGCTGGGCGTCGAAGACCGAGAAGCACGGGATCGAGACGACACGGGCCTTGATGCCCTTCTTGCTGAGCTCAGCAGCAGCCTCGTTGCAGATGGCGACCTCGGAACCGGAGGCAACCAGGGTGATGTCGGCCGACTCGTTCTCGACAACAACGTAACCACCCTTGGAGGCCTTCTCGATGGAGCTGCCCTCGAGCTGCGGCAGGTTCTGTCGGGTGAGGGCAAGAACCGAGGGGGTCGACTTGCTCTCGATGGCGACGAGGTAGGCACCGGACACCTCGTTACCGTCGGCAGGGCGCCAGAACATGAGGTTGGGGATGGCACGGAGAGCGATGGCAGTCTCGATAGGCTGGTGGGTGGGACCGTCCTCACCGAGACCGATCGAGTCGTGGGTGGCGACCCAGATGACGCGGTGCTGCGAGAGAGCCGAGAGACGGACGGCACCAATGGCGTACGAGACGAAGTTGAGGAAAGTACCGGCAGTGGGGATGTGCATGCCGTAGGCGGCAAGACCGTTCATGATGGCACCCATGGCGTGCTCACGGACACCGTAGCGAATGTACTTGCCCGAGTAGTCTCCGAGCTGAGTGCTGGGGTGCTGGAAGTCGACGGCGTTGCCCCATCGGGTGAGATTGGAGCCGGTCAAGTCGGCGGAACCACCGAGAAGCTCGGGAACCGCGTCGGCGACCTTGCCGAGGACGGTCTCGGAGAGCTTTCGCGAGGCAACAGCGTCGTCGGAAGGCTTGTAGGTGGGGAGGGCCTTCTCCCAGCCCTGGGGGAGCTTGCCGGCGATTCGGCGGGCGACTTCGGCGTGCTCGTTGGGGTACTTGTCGCCGTAAGCCTTGAAGAGCTCGGTCCACTCCTTGTCGGCCTTGGCACCGCGGTCGGCGATGTCCTTGTAGGCGGCGTAGACATCGTCGGGGACGGCGAAGCTCTGCTTGGGGTCCATGCCGAACTTGGTCTTGACGCCCTCGATGTCGTCGGCCTTGAGGGGGGCACCGTGGGTGGCGGCGAGACCCTGCTGCTTGGAGCCGAAACCGATGGTGGTCTTGACACGGATGAGCGAGGGCTGGTCGGTGACCTTCCTGGCCTCCGAGATGGCCTTGAAGAGGCCCTCGAGGTCCTTGTCACCGTCGAGGACGTGCGAGACGTGCCAGCCGTAGGAGAGGAAGCGCTGCTCGACATCCTCGGTGAAGGAGCAGGCGGTGTCACCGTCAATAGAGATGTGGTTGTCGTCGTAGAGAGCGATGAGGTTTCCGAGCTTGAGGTGACCGGCGAGCGAAGCGGCCTCGGACGAGATGCCCTCCTGCAAGCAACCGTCACCGGTGAACATGTAGGTGTAGTTGGTGAAGAGAGGGAAGCCGTCCTTGTTGAAGGTGGCAGCAAGGTTGGCCTGGGCGATGGCAAGACCGACGGCGTTGGCGAAGCCCTGACCAAGAGGACCGGTGGTGACCTCGATACCCTCGGTGTGGCCGTGCTCGGGGTGACCAGGGGTCTTGGAGTCGATCTGACGGAACTGCTTGAGCTGCTCCATGGGCATGTCCTTGTAACCGAGGAGGTGGTTGAGGATGTAGATAAGAGCACAAGCGTGACCTATTTCGATTCGGATATGTCAGAGGGGGGTCGAAAGAGACGAATGGTCAGCTGGCTTGCTCATCAAATGCACCTTCCAAAAGCACCATTGCCGTCTGGATCAGTAGCGCAATAAATACATACCGTTCGAGAGAACGAATCGGTCACGGTTGATCCACTTGGAGTGAGCGGGGTTGATGTTCATGAATCTGAGTTGGACAAAAGGCAAGTCAAAGCAGAGTCAGCATCGTCTGTATCAAATATTGTTCCTACAAGCCCCTTTTCGCCTCTCTAACCACGGGCGGCCCGTCAGAGCGCTTCAATGCTGTTTCGAGACCGATCTTTGGGGCCTCCGCGACGCTCCTCCCCGTCGGTCAGGAGGAGAGGGACCAAAAATGAGACTCACCGAGAGAAGAGGGTGTGGGCCATAGGGGCCATGCCCATGGGAGCACCAGGGTGACCCGAGTTGGACTTGGCAACCACATCGGCGGCCAAGACACCTGGAAGGACGTCACAAGAGCATAGCAAGAACGCGAATTTGAGGGTCAGCCTATGTCGTGTCTGTCATTCGCTAACGGCATCCCGTCTCAATCTCGTCGCTGCGCAGCAGAACACGAGCAACTCGAGGATGGCCAAAAAAGACAAGATGTACTCACGAATGGCGGCGATGGCCTTCTCGTCGCTAGCAGCCTTAGTGAAGGACATGATGAATGTGTTGGATGATGGGATGGGGGAAGAGGGAAAGGGACAGTGATGGTGAAGAAGAAAAGGAACGAAGCGTCTCAAGCGAGAATAAGAGGAGGAGATCAACCGCTCTCACCCAGCGAATGGACCACCAGCTCAGGCACAGAGACTGAGAGTGTTGGCAATCGATCCTTCCGTCACAAAATGTGATTGCATGAAGAGGGACAGCGAGAGAGAGAGAGAGAGAGAGGGCGCGTGCGCTTCGAGCCTGCGTCAGGAAATGTGACTCTCAGGTGGAGCCTTGCAGAGCAAGCGCTCAAGATCGATCTCTACGCTGCTTCCCTTGACCAATCTCAAGCAGCCGATCCAACACTTGTCGACACTGTCACAAACCTTCCTTTTGTCACCTAGCTGCAACAGCAACAATCTTACTCTTGTTCCTCGCTCCCTCCATGTGTCTCGAAGCGTTGATTTCTCGATCGAGAGCATCAATGGCGGACGCAACCAATTGATTGCGGTTGGGCCAGGCTCACACACGTTTTGCGAAGAAATCAAAGATCAGCAGCAGCAGCTGTACCGGACTGTCATTGCGTTTGATTGTTTGGTTGGATTTCAAACTCGTAGCGACGAAGTTCGAATTCCGAAACTACGGATTATCGAGACTGGTAAACCAACTTTTGAAATCGTGTACTCGCGTCGATGGGCGAGGATCGCTGCTCAGAAGCTTACAGATGCGTACGCTTCCAACATCAAAGTTTGTGCGTCGTTTGAAGCGCCGTCGTCGTCGACGCCGGTCCGGTGCACCGACCATGCTCAGAAGAAGCAACACTTTACGCACTGCGAGATTGCCGAAGTGAGGCAAAGATCACCGGGCTCTCGCCGCGGGGACCATCGACCCAACCTGATGACGGCGAAGCGGAACAACACCAACCTACATGCCAGAGAGGCTTTGCACTCGTAGGTCGCCAACCCGAGATGATCCAAACCAGGGTCTTCAGGTTCAGCTCTCAGGGTACGACTTCAGCTTACCGAGTCTGATGCTTCCGTCTAGCGTATCTTGGGCCAAGCCGCGAAACAGAAACAATTTTCCGATGAATTGTCGATCTCACCCTTCTCATGTCAACGTCACCGTGCACCAACCTGTCGTCAGGCTGCGCGCACATTTCCAGGGGCTGTCCAAGTCGCATCCAGCACACTGCGGGCCTTGGCATCAGTTCATCCGAGGTCCGCCTGATCTACATACTGTACCCTTGCCGTAGCCGCCTCACCTCACACCGTCGGCAAATCCAAGGCTGCTCAACAGCGTCATCTACACGTGGCTCAACAGACATTACATTCTAAAGTTCGCCCGGCTTGGCGTGCCGCAGCATCAAACTCTCGAGAACAAATGATGTCCGACAGGCTTGTCAATGATCGTCGCTGCTGCAAAGGAACTGATGAATTGCGTACGAATTCATATGGAGAGCGGCAGCGCGATCGACCTACCAAGGGTTCTCCGCCCATGGGTCTGCAATGGTAGGACGTCTTTGACCGAGCTCGACGGACGGTGATGGCCTCGAGACCGCGCTCAAATCACCATTGCCAAAGCGAGCTGCGAGTTCTTTGGCACCTGATGGTGATAGACCGTATTGAGTTGGATCCGGGCCTGTCTCGGCGGGTTGGATATCCTCGTCGTCGTGAGAAGCAAATGTGAGTGAGATCCCTTGGTGCGGTGCGGCGGCTGGCGCCTCAGTGACCAACCACGGCCGCGATGAGATGGGATTGCTCGACTCAGCCGCAGGTGGCACAGGCAACGCATCGGTGGCGGGGTTCCGACCTACAGTCTCGTGCTTCTGAATCCCTGCGCTTGCTGGCTCGGGGACCTCGGAGGCTGCCTTCTGCTGCGTGCGCGCCGAGAGCGGTAGAGGAGGAAGCGAGCTCTGTAACTCTTTAACCTCGATGCCAGAGTCACGCAGCTCGCGCAGGATCGCCTCGGTATCAAAATGAGCGCTCGTCGAGCTCGGTCGATCCGCTTCTGGCGTTGCAGCTCGACCGTTGCCTTCGTGCGAAGCCCGCACCGCCTCGACTCGCGAAACGGACTGCTTGACGATCTCATCTTGTACCTGCTTCGCCTCTTTCACTTGCGCCGCTGCGGTGGCTTCGACGGCTGGCTTGGCTGAATGCTCCTCTCTGGGCGGCAGGTCATCGTCCTCGTACTCATCGTACTCTACACGACTAGACGCGGCAGCGGGTTGCGGCGCTGCGCCAGAGGGCGTGTTGGATCGTACAGGAGTGGCGTCCGAGCTGCTCGTGGCCGCACCTTTGCGTCGGAAGATCTTGCCAAAGCCGCCCGTCTTCGTCGAGACCGACTTGAGTTCCAGTTCTTTTTGCACTTCCTCACGCACGACCTGCCTCTCTGGGATCGCATTGAGATCCTCGGGCTCGTCAAAGTAGTCGGCGGTCGTACGGAAGCCGAGCTCGCCCAGCACGAGAGGCATGAGGGGTCGATAGCCCAAATGGCCGGGTACCACGTGTGTGACGTCGACGTTCTCAATGTCCTGCACCCTTTCGACGGGATGCAAACCGGCAATGCTTCGAAGCCCGCCCGAGGCTGCACGGTGCAGGTAGCCCAGGATCCAGTCATTGCGGTTGAAGGCACTGACAAAGCGGCCTGAGACCACACTCCTTGCCTCTTTCCACGTCTCGTCTTTGGCCGTTACGGGCGCTCCCATGATATAGACGTTCTGCACGATGCCGTACGCTTTGATCCGGGCAAGCTCCACCAGCGCGTAGAAGATGACCCTAGCACCCAGACTATATCCGACGAGTGTGATCGGTCGCACTCCGAGCTGACGTTTGGACAAGGTATCTGCGAGGATCAGGCCGGCGGCTTTAGCGCGGTCCAAGGCATTCGACCAAGGGTTGTCGATGAGATAGCCGAGCTTGGTGAGCCACAATGGCCATGCCAATGCACTGAGCATAGCACCAGCACCCGCTACCGTCAAGGCCAGTGCCTGCTGGACACCTTGGACGATGGTCTCGTTCCAAAGCAGGCCGAGCGCATTACCCATCTCTTGCATCATGTCGGGCTCCCAAAGAACACTAAAGACGTCGCCCATAACGCTGTCGATGACGCTGAAAGGCAGCCGCACATCATCCAACGGACCGCTCATGAAACCCGGAACGGTGACGATGGCGTTGACGCGCTTGTTGTTGTGGATGGGCTTGAACTCGAACGTCTTGACGCTGCGTGTACGACGGCTCATGCCTCGTCCGGCCAGGCTCATACCGCCCACAGTGCCGGTCGACGTGATGAGGGCGGCACCTCCGACGCCGCCTAAGAAGCTGGTGGTGCCGCCGATTCCGACTGCTCCGAGGGCCGCGCCCATGCCTGCGCCGATGACGGGTGCCAACAAACCAGCAGAGAGCCCGATGACCAGGCCGCCACCGACGGTTGCGAGACCCATGAGGACCATGCGCTTCTTTCGGGCCATGAGCATACGCGTCTCGATAGCCGACTGATCGCTGAGGCTCTCTACACCCTCCCGAATCTCGAGCGCATCTGTGATGCGCTTCTCGAATTGCGTGACGTCCATCCAGGTGAGCCCGAGGTAGGAAGCCATGCGCTCGAGAAGGACACGTGACCGGGCGTCGTACACGCTGTCGGCAGTGAGGACCAAGAAGAGATCGCACAGGACGGTCCAGCGTAGATCGAGGGTGATGGTGGCATCGGCGCTGCTGATACTTGTAGTGACTCCATCTAGCGCGCCTGGTGGCGGTTCGAGCGCTTGTGGTTCCCTGGTGAGGCCTAGCGTTGTGGTCACTGAGCCGGGACCTGCTTCTGTCTCTGGGACGGTTGTCGTTCCGTTGACGGCATCCACAGCATTCGAGATCTGTGCGGCGGTGTTCGGGTCGGCGATGACAGTCGTCGCCGAGGAGATCGAGTTGGGTCGTGAAGCGGAGCTGCTTCCATAGCCGGACCCCTGGGTGGCATCATTGTCCCCTTGCTTTGAGGTGGTCGGATGTCCTTCTTCATCAGAATCTTCCAATTGCATACCGATATCAAAGCCTTCGTCGTCCAGGGAATGTTGTCTGGTGCCGTCTGTCGACAATCTTGGCTCGTCTCTGGCTGCCGGCTCGGATGGCTTTCGCCGACTTAATCCCAAGTCGCCGTCATCTGCACTGTCATCCTCGTCTTCATCACTCGAGGCTTCTTGCTTGTGACGAGTCTCTTCTGGCTCTGAAGTTTGTGTCGGCGACTTGTCCGAAATCGGTTCTGGATCAGCAGCAGGAGTTGCGCACCGCAAGTCCTCATCGTGCTCCTGCTGCCTCGTCTCTTCTTGCTGGCGTTGCAATCGCTCCTCTTGTTCCTCTTCTTGCTTCTCCTTGAGTGCTTCGGGATCAAAGTCGGGATTCTCGATGGTGCGTGTGGTGATGAGGGAGGGAGCAAGATCGGTAGCCAGCACGCCATGCTCGGCTAGCGACTCGATCATGCGCTGCTCTGAGCCCTCGATTGCCATGTGCTGGTAGAGACGAGCCATGATCTTGACGCTCCAGCTATCCATGCTCTGTTTGGACGGTTCGAGGGTCTTGCCTGGCACTCTGCGGATCTGCCGGACCATTTCGGTCGCTATCAAGCTGCAGAGACCAACATAGGCAATCTTTTGACCATCGGTGAGAAGCTGCTTGGTCGTGTTCATCTGGTTGAGGGGAGTGGCAGCAGCGCTATCACCGTACGGATCGTGGCGACTGCCATCTTGGAAGAGATATTCAGTGGCAGCATGAAGTTGGTCGGCCTCTTCATCCTCGTCGAGTCGGAGCTGAGAATAGCCTTTCTCGTCGTCACTCTCGTCGTCGCTATCTGCTGTGGCGTTGGCAGCAGGCTTGGATCTCCAGTTGTAGCCTCTGGCGTCGTCGATATCGAGCTGCTTGCCGGTGGCATTGCTCGCAGCGTTGCGAGAGCTAGGCCCAGTGGACGAAGAGGCTACGTTGTCGGTAAGATACTGAGACCTGGCGCCAGCGCGTTTGGGGTGTGTTCCGCTTGCGGTTCGGTTTGGCGCGTTTCGAGCAGAGACTCTGGATGGGAGCGAGCGGAACCTTCGTGGATCGTCTGGATCCGAGTCATCCTCGTCCTCGTCGCCGTAGGGTAGATCGTGCGGATTATACAGCGCCTTTACGGGGATCGGAGCACTTGCCTTTTGTGCCGTTTCGACAGGCATGGACTGCCATTCGTCATCGTCGTCGTCTAGCGCAGCTGCGCTTGCAGCGAATGGCCTATGTGACGAGCTCATGGCTGCCGATCTGAGAGGATCGAAGACATGAAGCTGTCACCGACCGAGCGTCTGATCCAATCTGCACTGCTGTTCTCGCCGGGCGACAGGGGCTATGCTGGATGTGCAGGCACCTAGCGAGGTGATCCACCTTCTTCGAGCTGGTCAATCGAGTTTGGGTGATGGCAATGCGCTGCTGCGATAGAAGAGGGAGACAAGGAAGTGGAAGGTGAAGTGCATGGATCAAGTCAGGGTTCAGTCGCCATCCCCAATCGTTGATCCGAGCATGCGTGATTGTGATTCACTCCCAATTTCGTCACACACAAGCTCAGTCTCGAGGAAATTCGTGCGGTCTCCACTGCATTCGCGATCTCACAGTCCTGGGTTTTTCCCTCAACGCAACCAGCATCGTCGACTCGGCCTCGAACGTATCTACAAAGGTCAGAGAAGCGATGAAGAAGCAATCTGGCACGCATCCAGCTTGCAGGAGAGCGGTCAGAAAGCTCTCCTTGTGTGCTATTTAGCCTCAAAGATGTCGCTTGCTCTGGTGACAAGGTTGCGATAGTGTTACAAGGGGTCAAGCCGGTGCGAGCGAATCCCGGACGCAGATATGCAATGGCGAGATGCAGGACTTCTCTAGGTTGCTTTGGCTGGGTGGACCTTCCTTTTGGCTTCTTTCGCCTTCTCCTTTCGCAGCGCAAGACCCTTCTTGAGTGCGCGCTGTCGTTTGCGTCGACCTGCACCTCGCTTGCTGCCTATCGTGTTGGTGATGATCTTGTCCTTGCCGTCGACTACCTGCACCAACTTCTTTCGGCTCTGTTCCTTGGCCTTGTCCATCTTTCTCTCCTTAGCCTTGTCACGCTTCTTGAGGCCGTTGGAGAGTTGCGTCCGTAGCAATGGCAGATATGCGCTCTGGAATGTTGCGAGTTGCGAAGCTGGCACCAACGTGCTGATCTTGACCTTGCCGCTTCCCGAGACACCGTTGGTGGCGCGGAAGAGGATTGCATCCGAGATAGATGATGAAGATGAGGGCGTCATATCCACATCGCCGTCCTTCGATGCCGAAGCTGGTGCTTTCTTAGAGGTGACATAGATGGAGTGCTTGCTCGTGCTCGATTCAAACAGCTTGGTGAGCTCCGAGAGGAACTGTCAACGGGTACAGAGAGTAATGAGAAGAGGTTTGCCGGGGAAGATAGAGGGTGATCGGATGCAAGGTCAGTGTCTCCATACCATCTCGTCGGAATGTCTTGGTTCCTCTAAACCGCTGCAGCGAGCTTACCTGTTCATTGGTCACCGCCATCTTGCCGAAGGCCTCCTCCTGCTGCTGCTATTGAGACGGTGTCCTTGGTTCTGTGTTGAACGTTCCCCTGCGCCGTTGCTGGGTGCGATGAGCTGTCGTATGTTGTAGTCAAAGTCGTCCACGAAGAACAATTGTGACTGTGTGTTGCTCACATTGCCGCGCCTCGAAACTAAATCGGGTTTTCTCGAGCCAGATCGGGGTGACAACTTGAAAGTGGATCAGCGATTCGGTGATGTGACTGACTGACTGCAGCTCAACGTCACCCTTTTTGGAAGAAATCACAGAACTGAGCGTGCTTGACAGGTCGCTTGTCGACTCAGCCATGCCTTTGACCTGCCTTGCTCAACCACATCCTGCTAGCTGACACCATCACACCCTCGGGCGCTTACGTGCCTCACCATCATACTGTCTCTGTCGACAGCAACGCGTTTGCGTGGCTCTACAAGAGGACTGGCCGTTTGTCCCTGTCATACTCCATCTGGGCAACTCTCTCGGCAATCTCGGACGCTCTGGCCAGCAAGTCGCTGTCAGAGCACAATGTCGCAGCCAACGATGGATCCAGCACACGGAGAAAGTAGTGCTCGCCCAACCAAACATCCTGCCCTCTCGCGGCCCCTCTACGCATTCGATCTTCCACCAGCGCTGCACAACTCCCTCAAGCTTCGTTCCAGGATAGAGGAGGCTGAAGCCTCTCAGCTGCTCGCCCCTGTCATCCAGCAGTCACAGTCTGCTCCCTCGCAAGGAGAACGCACCCAGGATGACGGCCAGCCTCGCAATCCCTCACAGAACCGCGTGCCGCCATGCTCCCTGTGTCCTGGCTGCGCACCCTTTGCATCCGTGACAGCCCAGCGCGCCCATTTCCGATCCGACTGGCATCGTTACAATGTCCAACTCAACCTCCAGAATGTCTCCCTTCTCGTCTCTGAGCAGGCCTTCGAAAAGCTCTCCGAAGAGGTCGAGAGCGCCAGCGAGGTCGAGTCGGACGAAGACACGCAACATTCGCAAGCTTCGGCCCTCAAGACGGATCTCGTCACCAAGATCCTTGCCCGCACCTCGCTGCAGGCTGGCAGCCAGCGGTCCCCGGAGAATGCAGACGAATCGGCAGATGCAGATGCGGCTGATACGCTAGACGCTATGCAGCTCCGCGCTCCTCTATTGTGGTTTGTCTCCAAGGAAGCTGCTCCCGACGCAGACAAGCTGCCTCAGACGCAGCTTGGGTTTCATCGCAACGCCTTCCCAGATCCAGGCACATCTGCAGCTCCCGGCCTGTCACCCACTTCTTCGATCGGTGACTGGTATGCCGCCTGCATCGCTTCAATGCAGGCTGGTCGCATCACACGTAAGGGCTCCAAACAGTCGGCTTGGAAGGGCAAGCGCATCAAGTCCAAGGAGGTCCAGGAAGCTGCCAAGTCATTGATGATGACCGTGCTCGACGGCGAAGGTTTCATACCCGGCTTGAATACAGCAGTCAAGGCGCAAACTGCCGGGAGCAGCGACGAAGACGACGAATTCCGATCATCGTCTGGGGACGAGGAGTTTTCAGATGAGACCATGTCCGCCTCCACCATCACCCGCAATCCCAGCGCCGATCCACCACTTCGCATGTGGACCGTGCTGCTGTTGGGCGGTGGCCATTTTGCGGCTTCGGTGATCGCCCTCAATCCGCACGTCACAACGTATCAAGGCAAACAGCGTGGAGGCATCAATGCGCCGAGAGAAGACAGATCGCTGATCCTGCTGGCACACAAAGCCTTCCACCGCTACACCACTCGACGCAAGCAGGGTGGCGGCCAAGCCGCTCAAGATGCTACTGGACGATTCGCCAAGTCGGCTGGTGCGCAACTGCGTCGATACAACGAAGCCGCGCTTGGAGACGACGTGCGAGGACTCCTCGACTCACCTGGATGGCGAGAGCTGGTGTCACGCAGCGAGAAGATCTGGATCCGAGCCGGAGCTCGTGCGGCAAGAGGTCTGCTTTGGTCTTGGGAAGGTGCCAAGGCAAGTCGAGGCAGTCCGCTCGAAGCCGCACGCAACGATGGCCGACTTGGATCGCTACCCTTCCCAACGAGGCGCCCCACCATCGGTGAGACTGTGCGATGCTTCCTAGAGCTCGCCAAAATCAAAGTCGAGCACAAGTCGGAAGAACAACTCGCGGCCGAGGAGCAAGAGGTGCTCGAGCAGATCAACCAAAGATCTCGCAAGGAGGCCGAAGCCAGGCGACGAGAAGAGAAGGCCAGGGAAAGGGCAGTCGCGCTGGATAAGTCTCGCGCCGACAAGAGCGCAAAGCCGGCTCGGCTGACCGAGGAAGAGCAAGTGGAACGAAGCAAGTGGACGCGCATGATCGACATGATCCGCAAGAACAGGACGGAAGCCCTGATGACCTTCCTGAACAAGAACGAGCAGAATCTGTTGAGTGGCAACATCGACACGCGTTTGCCAGACTGGTTGCTCGAACAAGAAGTTAGCGAAGCCGGCGCATCAGCTCCCGGATCCAGGCTCGTTCCCTGCACTCTTCTTCAGTTGGCGGCCGAGGCAGGCAGCGAAGCCGTCACGCGCTACTTGCTGGAGGACAGGCGTGCGGACGCGACGACCGCTACGGAACGACTCGGCGAGCTGCGAAAGCGCTTGGCTCAATCCGACACCGCAGATTCGCAAGAAGAAGTGTCTGCGGATCTTCCACATCGTACGGCTTACGATCTGTGCAGCACGAAAGAAGTGCGCAACGTCTTCCGTCGCGTCATGGCCGAACATCCGGACCGACACGACTGGGCTAGCATGTCGACGGGCGGAGCTCGTGTGCCGAGTGCGTTGACGGAGGAGATGCAGGACAGTCAATCGGCAAAGCAGAAGGATCGACGGGCGGCTATGCGGGAGAAAGCGCGCGAGCGTGCCAACAAGGCGGCTGAGAAGTCGGCCAACGAGACTGCGCAAGAGGAGCAGCAAGCGCCAGAGGCGCCACCGCAGCAACAGAAAGTGTCGCACAGCACGGTCAACCGTCTGGGAGGCAACAACACCGCACCTAGGGCGCTGCTTCAGCAGAGGGATGAGCAGCAAGGACTGACGCCAGAGATGCGGGCTCGGATCGAACGCGAGAAGCGTGCTCGAGCTGCCGAGGAACGTATGAAGGCGCTCATGAACAAGTGATCAACAGCGCGATCTCTTTTCCTCGCTCACTCAAGACGAGTCACAATGATACCGATGCTGAGCTGCACGTTCCCTGGCCCGCGACTGCGTGTGATGGCAAAGAGAACAGACGCTTTTGCGTAAAACAGGATGAGATGGTACAAATACAACACAGAGGGACCTGAAGGATGCGGACCGCGCCACGAGACATGATTCGGCTTTGCGTTCACCGCACAAAGTTCATCGAGTAGCCTCCGCCGGGCTGCTGCTTAAACTGGAAGTTGCTTGTACTCAAACCAAAGTTGCCCAAGATGCTATCGCCCAAACCCTTGAGCTTGGTGATCACCTCGTCCTTCTCCTTCTCGGCTGCTTGTTTTGCTTTTGGCTCGAGTCGCTGTATCGACGCCACCACCTCGGGCTTTGTAGCGGTCGGAAGGTCAGGAAGGGTAAGGAGAAGCTTGTTGTCTTCGAGAGCGGAGGAAAGACCGGCCCAGCCACCGATGTGTTCGTTGGCTTGGGCACGACGGTACAGCGCCTTGACGTAATTAGGCTGGTCGAGCAGAGATTGGTTGCAAGCTTTGACTGCGTCGCGATGCTGCTCAAGCCGAAGATGTGTAGCTGCAATGTTGGCGTAGATGACGGAGCGGAAGAGTCGGATCTGCTCTTGTTCTTCGGTCTCGGGCTCCTCTGCTTTTGACGACGATTGTGATGGTGTCGCTGCGTTGGTCTCGGCCGTCTCGATCTCGCTGCCCGCAACATGGACGACGCCATCGTCTTCGGCGTCGGCGTCGAGGTGTTCAGGATCATTCGCTTCTCCTGTCTTACTTGAGGTGGATTCTCGCGCGGGCAGATTGGCGAGGATGTCCAGATACGTGGATAGCGCTGCGTCGTAATCCTTGTTGGAGAACTTGCGATTGGCTTCGGTCTTGAGCTCGTGAATCTCTTCCGAGATGTGTGCTTCCTGGATGATAGCCATGGCTGAAGTACCTCGCGCCTTGTCTGAACGACAGTGGAGGCGCTCCCTGGATGGTCGTGCCGGTAGGAGGAGTGTGCCTGTGGTGTGGTGTTGCTGTCATGCTTGAGGGAGCTCGAGGACCCTGAAGGTTGCGCTGCGAAGGTTGACCGAAATCCGAAGTTAAGCTGGCTGAGTGGAGGATCGAAACGCCTTTCCAAAGCGAAACGCGCGGGCGCAGGCGCAGGCACGGCGAAGTGTTGGTCTTGGCTCGAGCTTGCAAAGTCTGAAATGCAACGCGGCTCTTGGCCTTGTTCAACAGCTGCCTGGTTTCTTGCCTTACAACACCGTCCGTTTCGCCATAGAGCAACACCATCCAGCGGAATGGGAGATCCAAGCATAGAGAAGAAGCACGATATGGTGCCACTCCCAAACCAGGTTGCAGGTCACCCGGACCGTGTGCAGAGCCTCGAAGGAGGGCGTCTTGTCGTCAAAGCCTGTTTACCACGCGAACTCGAGTTCTACCGGCAAGTCAAGCAAGCAGCTGCAGGGCAAGCTTCGTTGGAACCCCGTCAAGTGGAGCTGCTAGGTAGGCTGCTGGCAAAGATGCCAGACTGCCGCGGAAGCTGGGAAGAATACACAGGGAGACAAAGTGACACAGCGACACAGAATGGCCAAGAAGCTCCTCGCGTTGTGATGGAGAATCTGACGTACGGATACGGTAAACCCAACGTATGCGACATCAAGCTGGGCACACAGCTCTGGGACGAAGATGCAAGCGAGGAGAAGCGGCTCCGAATGGACGAAGCGGCTGCGAGCACGACAAGTGGCTCGCATGGGATTCGACTTACAGGATGGCAGGTGCGTAGAAGGCTGCATCCACATAGGGACCGACAGCGTGCTGACTCTTTCGTGTATGTTGTTCTTTGTCTGTTGACACAAACAGACCTACGATGCAGAGACTGGCACCTATCACAGCGTCCCAAAACCATTTGGAAAGACGATCAAGGCTGAGCACTTGGAAATGGGCATGCGCATGCTCCTCGCATGTCCCGACAGTGGAGACGCAGAGCGAGCTGAAGCGGCGCTCGCCGGCACGAGCGTATCGGATGACGCATCCTCCCACCGTCTCGCTAGCTTGCCCGACGAGTTGGTACAGAAGATGTTGCAGCAATACCTGATCCCAGATCTGGAGCAACTTCACGCCATCTTTTCGGAAGCAGAAGTGCGAATGCGAGGTGCTTCGTTGCTGATCGTCTACGAAGGCGAGTCACGTCGACTCGGACAGACGCTTGGTCAAGATGGTCAAGCAAGGCAGGCAGGCAAACCACAAGTGAGGCTGATCGACTTCGGCCACGCCACCATCATGCCTGGTCAAGGAGCGGATCAGGGCGTTCTGCTTGGACTCAGCACAGTGCTTGATCTGGCAAACAAGACGTTGGCACATCTGAGGCGGAAGCAAAGCACAGAGCAGCACAAGCAATAAACAAGACCTGGCTTCCAAGTCGCAGCCGGGACTGTAAGCGTTGGACACAGGTTGAAATCGGTGATTCTAGAGAGCAGCCGCCATCTGATTTTCTTCTGTGAGTGAGTCGGAGCGACGTCGGTGAGGCTGCAAGCCAACTCGAATGCAGGGTGGGGGCGCAGCACGTTGATTTGCGCTGCATCTGGCAAGCGAAGCGAAGTGCATTCAAGCTGTGTTGAACCCCTGATTTCGTGGTGCAGCTTTTGACGTCGGGCATACAAACCCAATTTCAAAAGGCCCAAAACAGCATCAACTCTTGATACCTCGACACTTTGCTATCATCACACTTTACCCATATCATCACATTCCGTGATTCATCAGTGGGTCTGGCGCAATCGGCTTCTTCCGAAATCAAGGATTGGCCGACTCAGCTTTCTGCTCAAACGCTCATCGACAGAGAACACGATCCTCTGCTTGGCTGGGATCGCCTCTTGCCTTCGCACCACATCATCGCAACCAAGTCGGTCAACATGCTCATCCTCCTCCGCTGAGCTCATCGTGCTTCATCCGTCGCTGACGTCTTGTCACAATGGCCACATCAAGCCCTTCGAGGCCCACTTTGGCGCAGGCTTTCGAGGAGCCACGACCTCCATCCCATCAGGACGCCAGCACGACTGCTTCTCAGTTCGCATCCTCCTCCAAGGTGCGGACAGACGACTTGCCTTCCTCCATTCAGTTGCCTCCTTCGAAGCCTCGCTGTCTCAGGTGTCGGCCCATCTTCCAACAGTCTCATTCTACTGCCAGCATACCTACCAACCACCCAGCTGACTCCACCTCCATCATCACTCCGCCCGACCATGTCACCGTTCGTCATTACATTGGTCCTCTTCCCGTTTCAGCATCAGCCGCCAAAGCTATTGCAAAGGCGATCGCCGAAGATGGCTCCGTCACTGCAAACGCGGAATCCCAACGTCAACTCTCTGAACAGGATCAAACCCAATACTCTCAACCTGATCCCGAGACGGATGTCAAGGGTATCGACTACGCAGAATCTCCCAGCAAAAGGCCTTCCCAGACTCAGGACAGCAAATCGCACACATGGACGGATCCGTTTAGCCAGTCAGGCCCTTCGCAGGGTCAACACAACCAACAAAAGAGCGACGAGTCTCCGTCCTCCTCTCCTAAGAAGAAGAGCACGCTTCTTCCACCTCGTCGTCCCCGCGTGGTTCATAGAGATCCGTCATCCACCTCTGTCCTCTCCAACGCTTCCTTTGTCAGTGCACAATCACTGGCACGCTCGGCCCTTAGCGACTCAGAGACTGCTCAACGAGGACAGACCGCCTTCGACCTGTCTCTAGCTCCGGCAGCTTCTACCGAGGCTGCTTCTCCCACTCCTCTTCCCGCCAGCCCATCCAAGAAGAGGTTCGCGCTCTATCCAAAGAAGAGCAATCAGTCCTTCCCCATCAGCGCAGCGGCCAGCGCTTCTCTCAAACCGCCAAGCTCGATCCTCAAGACTACCGCCTCGCTTGCGGCAAACGACCCAGCGACCGTAGCGGGAAACATCAGCAACGTCCGCAGTGCCGACAATCTTCGCGTCACGGCTCTCCGCCAAACACGTAGGATAGGCTCCGAAGGATCGCCACGATCGCCCACATCCGCGGTTTCTTCGCCTCGACCAGTCTCGGACGCATTGCCGATTCTCGACCTGCCTCTGAACGACATCGAAGAGGCCCTCAGTGATCGAGCTGCATCCCAGCAGACGCCCAACGCCGGACAAGCTCCGCAACAGAATGGGACCATCCCAAATGGCAACCGCCTCGAGCCTGATGCAAAGCGTCGGGCCGCCAATGGTAGCAGCGACACCACCATTGTTCGCAGCAGCGACGAGCTACGCGATCGCAGTAGCGAGCCGTTCCTTAGAACAAAGACCTCGTTCGCGAGTAGAGACAAGACCGACGTAGCTGGCCACCGACACGCTGATATTACCAAGCCTGAAGACCAAGATCTGCTCCATCCAACGTGGGAGCAAACAGGCGCTGCGCCAGTCAGCAATCCTGACGTGCAACACGACGCAGTCCCAAACGGTTCTGTCACGCTGTCGGATGCTGCTCCTGACACAGAGCTCGAGAACACTCAGCAGAGTCCGACAAAGGCGTCGCGCAACCTCGTAGGCAGAGGCTTGCCCATCAAGAAGCGTTCCCTCACTTTCAGCAGGGAGCCAAGCGTGGCCCACATCCAGCGCAGCTCAACTGGCATGCACCTGCCTCGAGCGGTCGATCATCCGCGTGAGTTCTCTCGCCAAAGCAGGGTCAGTAGAGCCTCTACGGCCGGCACCTTCAACACCGTCGGCACCGTCGCCACAGAGGGTAGCTTTGGAGCCACCGCCGGTACTTCCTCCAGCCTTGCCCGCAAATTCCTCGCCGGCGGCAGCTTTCGTCGAAATAAGCGCACCGATTCGATGCAAGCTCGCAACCCGCGCCTGGGGATGAATCCGACCCGCACCAGCTCTACCCGAGATTTGTTCACCGAGAGTTCTCCTTCCTCCATTCGAACACGCAAACCGGCCTCTCCGTTCGCTGTCACCCGGCGACGCAAGATCCGTTCCACCAGCTATGCCTCGCTGCAACGCGACTCGTGGCGCCGCATCTCGGCCAACGGTACTGAGGTGTCCCTCGCCGACTCATCTTCATCGACACACGCAAAAGGCGTGCAGCCGGGCTTGGTCGGCACGAGTGGTGGCGGTACAAAATGGGTCGGCGAGAGCTTTCAGATTGGCGAGCGATTCTGGCATATCCTCAACGCGCGTCGCGACGAGTTGCGAAAGTCGCAGCCGTGCACTTGCGGCCATGCCTCCGAGGGCGACGCCGACTCATCTTCCGACGGCTCCAAATCTTCCCGTCAAAGGCAGGCCGAAGAGCATGCTGCCAAAGTCCAGCACCTCACGCAGAGTCCGGACGGCGTGATCACGCTCCTCGCGCAAGAAGCGCAGGACGTCTCGGATGACAAGGCAACAGCAGCACATGTCAATGCTCGACAGGACGCTGCGAAGAAGCGCGAGCTCGAGCAGCGCAAGACGCATTTTGATGGCAACGTCACACGTTCGGACAACGACCAGAAAAAGGAGTCCACGAACATTCGCAGGAAGCTCACCCATGACGAGTCGGCTGCTTCCATTCAAACCGTGCATCCCGATGAGGCCACGCCAGTGACGATCGAAGCACGCCAAGGCTGGAGCGAGATCGTGTCAAAGATGTCATCCCTCACCGGGGAGCTGAGCGCTGACTTGAAACTGGGCAAGTCGAGTCGTAAGGCTACCGCATCGTCGCCCGACCAGTCGACATCTACGAACAAGCCGGTCACGTCGAATGTTCGACAAGCTGGACAGCCTGCCACTGCTACTGCGCAGAACGATGCATCACCGATGCAGCCGCCCATGGACCCGGACTTCAAAATCCTCGCTAGGACCTCCAGTCTGGCCGAGTCGGACAAATCTTCGGCAGCGTCCAAGTCCGTGTATGCTTCCCTGCATCCGTCAACGCAAGCAAATGGCTTTGCACCCCGCGCGTCAAGTCTCGCAGCGACCAGAACGCCGGGCATGACCAGGAGCGATGCCTTGTCCCACCCAGCCCCGCCAGCTTCGGTCGAAGCAAGCAACCCTGAGCTTGTCCACCAACTGCTTCGTCGAAAAAGTGATCTTGGCGAGAGACCGGATCACTTGCCCGACACTGCCAGCGACCACGCTGTGGCCATTCGACCTGTCTCTTCTCCTCTCAGTCTGACTCCTGATCACGTACCTTCGACGCCCGACTCCGGTATTCTGCAGGAGCAAGAACCACTTCCTTTCGAAACGAGTCCCATCAACGAGAAAGGCCAGTCGCAACCAACGTCGTCTGGCTTGCTCAGCGCTGTCGGAATTTCTAACAACGCCGGACGCAAGAAGACGGTCAAGTTTGACACGGGCTCCATGCGGCCTCCTCTCAAAGGTCGTTTCACTGCTTCTCTCTTCGGCGGCAAAGCTGCGGACAACCAAGGTCACAACTGGAACGGTTTTGGCGCTGCACCCGGCGATGCCCAGCCACGACCACCCATAGAGGTGCTCAAGCGTCCCGAGCCCAACGCCATGCAGGGACTCGGGTCAGAGGACAGCTCTACCCCCATGAGCGAGAGATTCGGAAGTGAGACCAGCATCATCACCCCCAGAAGCGTGCTCAAGAAGGATCGCATGCTCGTCAAGATCGCCTGGACTCCGCATGAGGATCTTCCCAGCGACTTTGATGAGCTGCAGGCGCGCAAATACACCATCCGGGACGAGGACTGGCACGAGTACGTCGTCGTCTTCCGCATGGGCAAGTTGGAGCTCTGGGCAGATCCCACGTTGACAAACAAGATCATCGGGCACGGAAATCATCTGAAATTACGACTCACGATCCCATTGTCGCGGGGGTCTACCTTCGTCTCGCTCTTCTCCCCGATCGACCGGATCTTTTGTCTCACCTTCCAGCCGTGGAAGTCGCTCTCGGCTCATCACAACAAGAGAGGCATCCACCTACGCAGACAAGGTACGGACATCGTTCTCTTCGACTGCCGAGCCCGCTCGGCGGCGGCTGACTGGGTGTGGGAGCTCTGGCGGGAGCTCGGCGGTCTCATTCCCGAGTCGCTCGAGGTACACGTCCCTTCCTTTGGCCTAAAAGTCAAGATTCCCGTTCCGGAGAGCATGCCTGTAGAGCGACCGGACGCTGCCACTACGCCAGCAAGTCAGCTTAGCTCCGAGAAGGGCGGGCTTCTTGCACTGAGCTCCATCGGACAGACCCAGGAAGGAGGGGAAGGCTTCAAGCTCATCAATCGCAGCAATGTGATTGCCATGATCTGGAGCCTCTTCAGCCGTATCGACCAATGGCGAGATCTCATGGCAGAGTCGCAGAAGCGCGGGCTCAGACTCGAGCTTGCGTGGAGGCGAGGCAACGAGTTGGACTGGGTCATCAATGAACGGACCGTCGAAAACGAGCCACGACACTGGGCTGTCCTGGGCGGAGCGCTGCTTCGAGACTACAAACAGCCTTCGATCTTGGAGCTCAGAGTGGCAGCGCACTATCCAACCTCGGTACTTGCTGCGCCTGGCCAGATGATGCAGGAGCCCCCGGCCGTAGAGGGATTCCTGTGGCGTGTCAAGCCCGTGTCCGGCGCGCTGACTCGTCTCTACTTCTCGACATACGACGGTCACATCTACGTCTGCCGTATCTCTCGAGCGTTCCCTCCTGATCGCCACCTTGCAGTTCAGATGCAAGAGGCAATGGACATGCGAGTGCCGCGCACCAGCGGCGCCACACAAGGCCGGACACCGAAAGCGGCGACACCTGCCACCACGAGCGCACTCTCCCGCGCCCTGGGCAAGTTCATGGGCTCCAATAAGTCTACGCGTCGCGACGAAGACGTGGCGACGCTGCGGCAGAACGTACTGGAGGCCATCAGCTATCCCGCTGAGACCGAGGAAGAATTCCAAGGTCAAATCGAGGCGTACCAGTCCTTCGAGAGGCGGAGGCAATTCGAGCAAATTCGAGGTTCAGACGGCTTCATTGATCTCAAGCAAATTCACACGATCAAGACTGTTGGCAGCGGTCCGGTTCGCTGTCCAGGCGAGGACGACATTCGTCGTCCCACTCGGGCGACTTCCAGCCCATTGACCGAGAAAGTGCAAAAGGATCTCGCAATCGCTCAGCGGGACGATGAAGAGTCCGATGACGAGGACGCGAGCCATGCGAAGACCGACATCGGCGGTCAGGAAGGCCTTGACCTTGTAGAAGACGCCAACGATGTTCGTCGCGCGCGTCAGATCGAGATTACGCTCACAAACGGCAAAAGCATCCGGCTGGAGGCCTTCAGCGCTGCGGTAGCCCGGGAGTGGGTCGAGCGCATCGACGCACTCGTCAAGTACTGGCGCAGGAGAGAGCGGGCAGATGCGACCGAGCTCATGTATGCGGCTGGTACCGACATCAACAAGCTCCACGCACAGTTGCAGGGACGCACCCCGCATTCGCATGGCCTCGACGGTGACGATGAGCAAAAGCTTTCCCCCATCTTGGGCAACCTTTGGAACTGGTGCCAGATCGAAGGATGCCGCAACATCATCCGATCGGGCCGACTCTTCCACAAGAAGAGCAGCTACAGCGCTTTCAAGAGCCGCGACTATGTCCTGATTGCCGGTCGCCTGATCTGCTTCAAGTTGGTCAAGTCGGTGAGAACCACCCGAGCCAGGCAGAACAACGGCATCTTCCACCGACGACAGGACACGGTGATCCACCTGCGCGATGCTTATGTCTACAGTGGCAAGCTGAGCGAAGACATGCTCAAGAACGGACGATCGGATCCGGCGCAAGCGGTTTCTGGTATCGGCGGAGGCGGGTCCAACAGCGGCAAGCGTCATCGCGTGCCTCGGGTGTACGCCGATGGCCTCTTCTCTGTCGACGATGACGAGGACTGCACATTTGTGATTCGCTATCGCCCGGAGCGCGTCAACACGCCAGCGGATCCGAATGTGACGACCTTCGACCGAAAGGACCGCAAAGCGGCTGGCCAAGGTGCTGCAGGGACAAGAGTAAAGGACAAGGCCCAGACGCAGGACACGACGTACAGCCTGCCGAGGCTGGACGACAAGACGCACAAGTACATTGCAATGCGAGCGCGATGCAAGACGGAGCGAGATCTGTGGGTTCGCTGCATTACCTACGAGATCGAGAAGATTGTTAGGGAGGACGTGGAGCGCGAGAAGAAGCTCAAGAACATGGGCAAGACCAACTATCCGCACAAGTAGGCGCAGCTTCCGACTGTTCCGCTACGACCGGCTGCCGAAGGACGATCGAGCGTGAGGGGGTCATTCCATCTTTGTAACATATATACCCCTGACCCTCTCTCGCAGAACTCTCTGGAATGGACTTGCATGCAACAGATGATGCTGCGCTGAGATTGTGAAGCTACAGCTGTGCTCTTACACTGTTGGATCGCACAGGTAGCTTTGCAGGACTGAGGCGTGCGCCAATGCGAAGACTGAGTTGAGATGAGATGGCCGCACAAGGCTAGAAGTACAGGTATCGGTTTCGGAAGCAGAATGTATTCGGCTTATATGACGGGGATGCCGTCCATCGGAAAGTGCGCGAAGCTGTTGCGAAGACCGTTGATCAAGGTGCAGCCTTTGGCTTCTTTGCGCCGTACTTGGACCTTGAAGTCTGTCGTCCTGCTACGCCGGCAAGATCCTGGGCGCCTCTGACCAGATGGTAACGGATACCGGGACAATCCTGGACACGACCACCCCTCACGAGGACGACCGAGTGTTCTTGCAGATTGTGGCCTTCACCTGGGATGTATGCAGTGACGGAACGGCCGTTGGAAAGTTTGACACGGGCGACTTTGCGGATGGCCGAGTTGGGTTTCTTTGGCTTTGTTGTGAAGATTTTGCTGCAGACACCCTTGACGAACGGCTTTGATTCGAGAGCGGGTACTTTGTTGACGGCAGGACGATGCGGTTTGCGTGCTCCTCGAAGGTTTTGTTGCAGAGTGACGGCCCATGGTTGCGATGTGGAGAAGGCTCGTTGGGTCGAGATGGTGGGAACGGAAGCAGCTACGAGGCGAGACGGCCCAGCTACTGCGCTCCGCAAGAGCGACGACACCATGTTCCAAGACATCCTGGCAGTGCTAGGCTCCTCCCGGAAGGAAATGGCGGTTGGTGATCTTCGTAGATGATGGTTTCGAGATGTCGAGAAGTAAGGTGTCGGTAATGCGAAAAAGCAACGGAAAGCCTAAGCTTTTTCATCACGTGAGACTGGCGATTCAACCTAACATAATCAGAAAAATCGCGAAGCCACACGAGAGACGGGACGAGAAGAAAGCGCCAGCAACGCACCAGCCAGCTTGTCTCAGAGGCGCGGCACTCGACTCGAGTCTCGATTAGCACCTGTCACCTTCTCATCCGACCTCATCCTCCTCCTCCTCCTCTCTCTCTCCTCCTCGACTCTGACTCACGGCTCTATCATCTTCTCGGATCGGACAAGCTGGCGCGCTAAAACAAGCCCGACTCGCTCGACACGCTTTGCCCACTTCTACAGCCATCATGGGCGACACTTTCACCTCGCAGCCCGAATTCTTCGAGGTCGAGCTCGGCGAGAGTCTCCTCTCTAGAACCGAGACGCTCGCCTCCTTCCGCGAGCTAGGTCCACCTGACCTCGTCCACGTCATCAAATCCACAGGCACCAGCGCCAGATCTCGCGACATTGGCTCGTATCACTACGTCTCGGGTGTCGATGCTTCCTCTTCAGCCGCTCTCGCCGCCTACATCAACAGTCTCACATACGAGCTCGATCAGAACACCAGCTTCTTCTCCAGCAAGGCCGCCTACAAGCTCAAGAGCGGTGCATACTGCTGCTTCAATGCTTTCTCGCGTGTCGATGTACGCGTGGAAGTGCGCATCCCAGGAAGCGTCGACGCCTACGTCGTAGACCTGCGCGGAGAGCGTCACGAGACGACGCCCGAGATCTGGCAGGAAGTCTACCTCTCGGCGCTGCTCCGTTCCATCCTCTATGCTGACGATGCCAACTACCGACTGGCAGGCTATCGCAAGCTCGATCCTATCTCGAGTCCCGACGCCGAATACCGCTTCCTCCAAGCGGCCGAAAACCTCTTCTTCAAAGGCTGGCAGCTGGGATCAGATCCAGAGATCCAGGTCGCTACCGTTGTTTCGAACCATCTCACTGCAGGCATTCTCAAGTACTTTGGCGAAGCATCCAGATACGAGCAGGCCGTCAATCTGTTCGAGAAGCTATGGGCGAGAGAGCCAGAAGTCGCAGCCCTGGTAGCTCAATCCTATCTTGGCATGAACGAGGAGATCAAAGCGGTCCAGGTCATGCACACCGCCATCAAGGAGACGCCACAATCGTATGCTCTGCTGCACGCTCAGGTCGACTTCCTCCGTTCCAAGGGCAAATCCGAATGGGCGCTCAAGGTGGCCAAGCAAGCCGTCAACTGCGCACCATCCGAGTTTGTCACGTGGGCCAAGCTCACCGAATGCTACATCGATCTCGAGCAGTGGGAGTCGGCGCTGTATACGCTCAACTCGTGTCCCATGTTCACGTACAACGAGCGAGATCTGCATAGGATGCCCACGCCAGCGCGCAGCCATTTGCCTGTCAAGACATTCATCACCGAGAGCGGACTAGTCGACGAAGAGAGTGCACGCGACAACGAGGCGGATGTGGCGCTTCTACGCCTGCCTGCGCCTGCATTGCGTGGTACGTTTGCCAAAGCTTATGCACTGCTCGGTCGTCTGGTCAGCTCGATCGGATGGGACGAGCTGCTGAGGTACCGCTCGGACGTGTTTGTCATGGAGGAAGAGTACCGTGCGCAAAAGGCGGCAGCGACGCAGCCAGGTGAAGCCGAAGATGACGCTTCGATCCGAGGTATGGCTCCCACTGACTCGCCTGCCATTGCCTCATCAACACCACCGCAGCCTTCAGGTGCTTTGGCTGGCGCCAAGGGCACAGAGGCAGGAGCCCAAGACGCGGGTGACCAGAGCGGGGACGACAGCAGCGAACTCCCAACCGCCAACGACGGAGCGGCGAAAACGCAATTGGGCATCAATGCGGCTGCGAATGCTTCGTCGCAGTCGATCCCGACGATCAAGATCTCGACCGACTCGGACCACGAACGAGAAAAGCAAGAGCTAGAAGAGTACATGAAGACGATGAACCAGCCATCGGGTAAGCAAACGGACGCGGCAGAGGATGGCGCGACGCGACCATCGATCCAGATTGAGCCTCCGCCTCTAGAGAAGCCAGCGCAAGCTTCGGCGGGACACGAGAGGAGCGACTCGACGTCTACGGCTGTTCCAGGCGACCTGTCTGCCACATCTCAAAAGGGCGCCAATGCGAATGGCAAGGCTGGCCCGATTGTCAACGGCGAGCACGATGCATCGATTGCGATGGCGGAAGCGAGACAGAAGGAGAAGAACGCAGGCTTCTCGTTCCGGGACAAGCGACTGTGCGAACGATGGCTGGACAACCTGTTCATGGTGCTGTACGAAGATCTGCGCGTCTACACCATCTGGCGTGCCGAGATCGCGCACTTCCGCACGCAGAACCTCGCGTACCGCAAGACGGGCACCGAGTGGGAGATCCTCGGTGAGCTTGCTCTGCGATTGCTGCACAAGGACGAGGCGAAGGACGCGTTCCAACGCTGTGTCGACGTCAAGTTCAGCGCCAAGGCGTATCTGCGACTGTTGGAGCTGTACACCGAGGCGAGGGACGTGCAGAGGAGTCTATGGACAGCGATCCGGTTGACTGCGTACCACCACCGTTGGTACATGGAGGGAAGCTTCCCGGGCGCGGTAGCAACGAACCTGTTCAAGCTGATCAAGACGGAAGGACTGGCAAAGGTGTCGTACACGTTGGTGTCGATGAGCCCACCGCAGGCGATATTGAAGTTGATGCAAAACTACTTTGCTTATGCTACTGCGTTCAAGGTTCCCGGTTACGACTTTTAGGAAAGGGGGGGGGGGGGGGGGGGGGTATTTTTTTTTTTTTTTCCTCTTCCCCCCCACCCCTTTATTTTTTTTTTCGTTGGGGGGTGGGGGCTCCGCCCCACCCCCAACACCTCAGCAAAAA